>CAUYQG010220651.1:0-12107 GCA_963574415.1 Tarsius wallacei
GGCTTGGTGGCTCAGCCTGTAATCCCGCGCCTTGGGAGGCTGAGGTGAGTGGATTGCCTGAGCCCGCAGGTTCGAGACCCGCCTGGGCAAGCGAGACCTCATCTCTACAATAAATCAAAAAAATTGGCCGGGCGTGGTAGCACGTGCCTGTAGTTCCAGCTACTTGGAAGGCTGAGGCAGAAGGATAACCAGAACCCAGCAGGTCGAGGCTGCAGTGGCCGGGAGCAGCCACTGCACTCCAGTCTGGGCGACAGAGTGAGACTTCAACTCAAAAAAAAAAGATATTTGAAATAAAGAATTTGTGTATGATTGATATTTAGGTATTTGCATTATTTGAAATTTTAAATTAATAGACACAATGGATTGGCTTTATAATTTCAATGTAAAGTATGTTTTTAGACATCTTAGCAAGAATAAAAATAATGATGAAAACTTAAGAGAATTTAAGTTCCTCAATAATTCTAAGTTTGATTCATCAAATTTTTAAGGGTTTTTGTTCATTGAAAAGATTTTGGCTTAAACATCTATGTATTCAACTTAAAAAATCAGTTTGATATGTTACGAGAAGTTTTCCTGTTTATAAAGTAGATAGAACATTAGCCAAAGGCCCTATTAGAAAGGATTGTTAAAATTTGCTAGGCTTACATGCTTTTTAGACCGAACTTAAAAGTTTAGAGAAAGAATTGAGTGTTTGAATTTGAAACTTGTAACTTTAGCAGATTATTATTAACTTTTTAAGACCAAAATAAGTGTCTGCATCGTAAGGTACATGATTTAACGTGAACTAATCTTTTGCTAAGCTCTCTGCCTGTATGACTCTCCGTTTGGTTGTTCTTCAAATCCTTCTAGAAAATGCCTTCAGGTTTGGGGACAGCAGAGTGGAAGCTGAAGACAGAACCACTAGGTGATACTCAAAGACCCTGAAAAGCATGACCAGTTGAGCAAGCTCTGTCGGGCTGTAAACTAGGAGAGAGCCAGAGGAGAATCTGGGAGTCATCAGAAGTCTTTCAAGAGACTGCAGACGACCCCTGGCTACAATTTGGAGAGCGTCGAGTTTTTTCCCTAAGTACAGGCTGTCACCTTCCACCTCTGGTTCCAGCCTGATGTTTGCTCATATTATCTTCAATGATTAGGAATTAAGACTTGAGTATGTGCTCTGGAAAGCCAGTGTGGCTAGTTGTTTCTGAGATTATCTTTTGTTTGTCTTTGCTGGTTGGGGTTTTGTCTTCCCCTAAGGGTGAATTCCCTGGCACAATGGACCGCTCCCTGCTCCATGCGGGTGCTTTAGCTGGCAAAAGAACTGAGGTTGAAATACGAGACTGGCTTTATGGGTGAGGTTCCTGTTTGTTCAAAGCCACCTCCTATCTTTTCCCTCTGAATCCACCAAAGAAAACTCTGAAAATCCTGGAGTGACCCTTAATTAACTAGCTCGGGGAGGAGATACAGAGTGGCTGAAATAAAATGTCCTTCTTTCCTGTAGGGCAAAGATAGCTGGGGCCAAAGACTTTTATGGACTAATCGGTGTTCCCCGATTTGATCTATCATCTGGGCAGAAGGAAACAATCTTTTCTCTGTTTCTTTTGGACAAAAAGCCCGGTTTTGAGTGAGCGATGCCTTTAACTCCAGCAGCTATGCTTCTGGGAGCGCTCAGTCATCATCTCCAAATGACTATGCCTTTCTTTTGAGGGAGAAAAAGTGGCGAAACAGCAGAGCTCATCCTAGGGAGACAATGAAATGACCAAGCGCATCTGAGAAATCTACTCCCTTGTTCTTCCACAGGCCTTTCCTCTCCTCCAGGTCCTGTCCCATCCCCTTCCTTTCTCAAAATATGTTCTTAGGAAGATTCAGGATAAGCACTTTCTGTCTTGGTGTGTTGAATCTCTCAGAACACAAGCATCTGAGCCTTGTCTGAGAAAAACAATGAGGCTCAGGCATCGAAATGACCGAAAGGGTTTTGAGGAAAGAGGAACCTCTCTCTCCCACCAAGGGCAGCCTTCCTAAGAAGAAATGGGGTGTCACAGATCTAGTCGCACTGGCTTTCAGAGAGCACATACTCTGAGTCTGAATTCCTAATCATTGAAGATAATATGAGCAAACATCAGGAGCTGGAACCAGAGGGAGACGGGGACAGCCTGTACTTAGGGATAAAACTCGATGCTCTCCAAACCAAAGCAAAGATTGTTCTGAACCAGTGTGTTGGCTGAACTTGAACTGACTTGAAGCAACCGTTTCAAGTCTAACCTATCGAGTTAAAACCTAGAAAGCCCTTCCGTCTCGCCAGTCTGGAGTATGTCTCTAACCTCAGTTGAAAGGAATATGAAAGTGTGCCCTCTTGGTCTAACCCATAATTTTAATTTGGGGAGAGTAGGAACGCTTTCAATTGAAGTCACTGGACAAATAGAAAGGTTTCAAATGTTATCTCCTGCACACTTGGAGACACTAAATATTTCCTCAGGATCAAGGGTAGTCGTATGTAAAACAGTGCTTTCTTGTACACGAGCGTTTAACCTTCATGATTTTCACACTTCACTGTGGATAAGAATCACCTGGGAAATCGGTTACAAGGTCAGATTTCTGTACCGTCTTCCTCCTTTTCTCCCCTCAGTTGATCCAACAGGCCTGTGCTGGGATGCCGGAATCCATTTTGAGAAATACAGGAAGTGTCTGAGCCCGGGTACACCAGAGGGCTTCATTTAATCTGCAGGACTATGTAGTCAGATCTGATGTGGAGCCTCTCTGTTTCTGGGCACCACCTGTGCTGAGCCACCTGGCCCCTCTTCTCTCTTTGTCTTTCCTGCTTCCCCCACCAAGTTAAGCTTTGTGGTGCTGTGTTTTACTCTGTTTCCTTGGTGCCTAACTGAATTCCTGGCGATGGGTGACATCCTTTGGGAAGATGCTGATCACACGGAAAACAAATTTTCACTTGTTGCGTCTTCCTGTCTCCCAGGACAAGCTTCATATCCTGGAGAAAATGAACCATCTAGAGTTAAGTCATGTGGGTTTGATGATCACACTATATAAAAACAAAACCTATCTAAAAGGGAAATTGGTTAATTAAAGTGGGTAGGAGGTTTCATACGCGGCAGAAGGAATGGGGTGGAATCTGTGTATCTGGAAAGTCAAAAATTCTCCAAAGGTAAGATCACAGACACGGGTTGGTGGAACTGGATGGTGCCATAGGGACCAGGAAGTGCTGACATCTCACTTGTAAAAATCCATGGAATTGTGCGTCAGAATCGCCGGCCGACTGTGAGACCAAATAAACATTGACAGAGAAACAGTTAGGAAAATCTTAACTCAGAATCTTGACATGAGGAAGGTGTATGCAAGGAGCTCCTGCATCACGACAATGCACCAGCTCACACAGCACTGTCTGTGAGGGAGTTTTTAGCCAGCAAACAATTAACTCTATTGGAACGCACTCCCTACTCACCTGATCTGGCCCCCAGTGACTTTTTTCTTTACCCAAAGAGAAGGAAAATATTGAGAGGAAGACATTTTGATGACATTCAGGACACCAAGGGTAATACGTTGACAGCTCTGATGGCCATTCCAGAAAAAGCGTTCCAGAATTGCCTTGACAGAGAGACTGGGTGGTGGTGTCAGTGCCCAGCTTCCCAAGGGGAGGACGTGGAAGGTGACCCTAGTGATATTCAGCAAGGAGGTATGTACCACTTTTTCTAGGGCGAGTTTGCAAACTTAATTGTCAGATCCTGTATGTGCGTCCTTCGTGAAATTTTGACTCTCTCTCCCTACTAGTCTTTCTCCTGCTAGAAAGCTTATTTCAGGAGTGGTAGTTTTGGCTTGGGTGTGGATGTCATGAATGCTACCCCTTCAGCAAACACATTGAAAGGGGCCTAACACAGAATTTCCATTTCATAAGGTTATTGTTATCATAACTCTAATTCTAATCCACATGAATTCTCTGCAAGGCGTTCATGTCAACCTCACACTCACCTTCTTTTCGGTCTTGTGCTTTGGAGTATGAGCCCTGCCAGCAACAGAGACCGGGTCTTACCACTGAGACTGTGACCTGGAAGAGTGTGTGGCCAGAGTGGATGGTCAGTAGGTGCAGTTGGCCGGTGGAATGAATGAATTAGCTACTGGGTAGGAGGGTATTATTTTTATCCTCAACAAAATGACTTGTGTTCACTTCCCCAACATGCCTTCTGCGTACACATATTTCTCTCTTTGACTGAGCTGCATTCTATGGCTGGTTCGCCACTGTACACAAATACCTACCCGATGATATTGTCTCCTCAGATTTTGTTTCAGATGCTCTGTCCTTTATTCTAAGGACTGACTAAATCCCTCAATAAGGTCTCCCTACCTTAACTTTCATAAGAATTAGAGAAACCTCTCATAGACAACATTGTACGCTGCTTGACCTTTTTCCAACCTGACCCAGCTCTTAAGTAACTCATCGTCGTCTTCCTGAGCTCTGAGTTGACCCATTCCTGATCACATGTATAGTGTGAACATTTTCTATGTTGCTTGGCAGGTAGTTTTTAAGTTATTAAACTAATTGTTTTGTCATGTTCAACATAGTCAAATAATACTTTATAACTAGATGTCATTATATAATATATTGTTAGACACTTAGATGCAATTATTTTTCAAATAGTTGTATTTTTAGGTATTAAGAAATGTACGTATTGGCTCTATTTTCTAAAATTTTAATTTTTTAAAAAGGTATCACCTTTTGTAGATTTCGTCTATATTTACGAATAATTCTATAATTTTTTAAAATTTATTTTTCTCTCGTAGACTTTAATGGTAATACAAGAAACACTGTGTATTATATTAACATTGCCATGTTGCTATTACTAAGAGTTCGAATTTGTTAGTTTTTGTAACTATTGTCAAATTACTTTCCAAACATTTTCGGTCGATTTATGTGGTCCTCAAAAATGGCTGGCTATGCTAGTTTAATTTATGTCTTCACAACACTACATACTGTAATATATATATTTTAAATTCTTTTCTTTTCTTTTTTTAGAGACAGGGTCTCACTCTGTTGTCCAGGCTAGGGTGCAGTGGCATGACCATCAATCACTGCAGCCTCAAACTCCAGGGCTCAAGCAATTCTCCTGCCTCAACCCACCAAGTTGCTGGGGATTTCAGGTGTGAGCCACACACACACACACACACACTGGGCTTATAAAGTGTAATTTTTAAAATAATTTAATAGAGAAAATGCAATTCATTTTTGCCTTTATTTGCAGCCTTTCCTTATACATGGCGTTGAACAATATTCAATTTGCTTACACATTTTTGTTTCCTTTTAGGTAAATTGTCTTTTTACATGCTTTGATCACAATGTAATGAAAAATGCTTTAGCCCTTTGTGTGGATTAGAAACAATCACTACGGTTTTCAATAAACTAACTTTCTGAAAGAACATTTTAAAATTATACCAATTCTTATAATGCATCTAGTGTTCACATAGCTTAAAGCTCACATCGATAAAGGGTAGCAATTTAACTTAAAAAGGAAGTCGTAAAAACCAAATCATGTACCTATACTTGTGATGAGAGCCAATACATACGCTGGGCAATAACTTCTCTGCAACAATCAGTTCCTGTTATCAATAACAAACCAGGATGCTGGAGAGACAGTTTCTGTTCAACCCAACTCAGAGAAAACGAAGCCACTTATCTCAGGGGAACACAGGGCTAATCAGACTCTGCTCTTTTCCCTATTCCACCTTTGTTTGCTTACTTAACCAGGAAAAAGTAGTTAACGACTCAGGGGGAAAAAAAGGAGCTTCAACTTTATTGACATAAAACTCATTTCACGTGACCCGTAGGTAATGATTGGCCCCTTCAGAAGAGTACAAGCCCTTGCCATGGCACCATTTCATCAAAACCAATGGCAGCGGCCCTACTTTCAGTCCATGCAATTTTTTTTAGTCCATTAAATAGACTTTTCAGACAATCATTCATAAAATCTCTTTCTCAGGGTTGCGACCTCGGTTGATGACCATAGCCAAAGACATTCCACGGGGCGACTCTCAATCTTAGCTGTATATTGGACTCTGTTAGGAGCATCAAAAGACACCGATGGATTGACTCTTAGCTGGTGTTGATATGTTCATCTATAAAAGATGGATAATAACAGATATTGTTTATTTTTCAAAGGAAAAAATTCATGAGGCTCTTCTGGTCTATTTGCTTGCTTAAAGAAATGCCTGTATTTAGAAATATGTAAGGGATTCAAATGGTGCAAGTTGACTAGGTTTAGAAAATAAAAATAGTCCATGTTTGGTACTTTGCATAAGTGCTGCTAAATTCTCTTTGTGTATGTCAGTGTGCCAAATCCAAATAGGACGTTTATGTTTTTCCCCATATTTATTATTTCAGTATAACTCTATATTCTTTTTCTACTCCTATGCTTTTCAGTGATGTCCAGCCTGCCTTTTTTTACACACCTTCTTATCCCTAATGTCTGGGCGGTATTGTCTAACACCATCCAAGGGATGGTTGTTGACTGAATTTTTCTCTTGTTTTGAGAGCTGGCTATTCTGTTAGTGGCAGTAGTGCCACAGTGACCTCTGTTGATGAAACCAGGAAGTGCAGTGAGACACTTCGGAAAGAAAGGAGTTCGTTCAGTGACAGTGGACTTGACGTAGAAATAAGAGCTGTCACCCTTAGTCTCCGAACTCAAGAGGAAGTGATACAAAATGTGAAAGGGTGTACAGCACACGGAAAGGGTAGCAGCACTACTGGTCTGTCTGTGAGTAGCCCTGCCGAGTGTTCTTCTCAATCGCCTGTCTGATTTTTTTCCTCTCCGTGTTCACATTCCAGGGGCCCAGGCTTTCCAGTCACTCTTTTAAACCGTTTTACTCGTTTGCCATCACTCAAAAAATGAAATATTTTAGATCGGGCATTAATTTTTTACGAACCACCCAAGGCATTCTAATTAAGGTAGTTAAAAAACTCCATTCCACGTTGTAGAAGAAAATGTCACAGTGCTTTAGAGTGGATTTTAAAAACTGTTCTTACTTTTTACTTTTATTTGTTCTTGTTGTCTGTGTCCTGATGTAGGGAGTCATTTATCTGACACCCACCCCCTTCACTCCCTTTATCTTCCCCCATGCTCTGATTGTTTGGTGTAAAACTCAGAGGGAAGAGGAAACGAAAGAGACTGCCTTTGGTGACGTGTTTAAAGTGATAACTGGTAAAGTTAAGTGCAAGAACACTTAATCCTATGAAAGAAGTAAAAATAGAAATATTGTCACCAAATCACAGACACCAGTGCTCTAGGGGATCATCAGCCAGCTAAGAGTTAACTTTGGAGAATCGAGTATTAAACTAAGTGTTTCAGTTTCAACCTTTGCACTGACTGAGCCAGTTAACTTTCTGCCTAATTAACTCGACTTTCAGATGAGACTACACGTAAAACATCCCATATGGACTGGGATTCTATTTCCCCATCTAACAAGGAGGCATAAAACTGCTTATCTGCGTATTGCTGATAACTTCGATTATAAAGGAAAGTATTTGTTTGACTAGAAATGTATTAACTCACATGATCTGAACAAAACAACAACGGTTTCAGAGGCGGCAACAAAGGAAAGAGTATACAAAATGCCAGCTGAAGAATGATACTATCTCCTCTGAATGCAGAATGAAAACACACTGACCCTCACCGCATTGCCATCTCTGGGCTGCAGCCAAGGGGCCACCTTCACAGTGGGCTTGTCATGCAGACTTCCAAACAGCAATAAATAAAGCTTCAGCCACAGAACCATTTGAGATGGAATTCAAAACAAAGAGTTCCGTATCAAATTATCAAACTATTTTTGTAAGACTGCAGGTTTAGCCTATTTGGGTTTCCTCACACACCCTGTCCCCGAAACGTTTGAAGAGTGCTAAGAATGATACAAAATCCAAGACGATAACAATAATTTTAGAAGCAACAGAAGGAAACCAAGGATGGGGCTATGAAATGAAGCCAGAAAAGCGATCAAGAATATGCCTAACGTGGTTCCCGTGCACTCTCACACATGTATGGGCCACACATGTGCTCCAAGCCTTCGGCAGTCATGCCACAGAGTAACTTGGTCATGTTTTCCTTCACAGACTCTATGAGATTAACAACAACAACAACAAAAAAAACTTCACAGGAGACAATCAACTCTTCCTGGTGTTAAGATGGGTGGGGAGGGGGGTGTGTAGAGGAGGGAACATGCTTGGCTTCTTTGTGAAAAATAAACTGCCTGACTGCCTGATAAACAACATTCTTACCAATATCGTAAATGCAAAGTTTAGTAGGGCTTTTCCGCTCCATGGGGTGCGCAGTTAAATTTGAATTTCAGGTAAACAAAGGAGACATGCTTACACTAAACAATCATTCATTGTTTATCTGTGATTCAAATTTAACTGGGCACCTGCAATTATATTTACTAAATGTGGCAACCATGGATGAAAGGTTCATGTCCAAATGCAAGTCCCTCCCCTGTGCATGACTGTTGCCCTGATCAAAATATATGACTCTACACGGGGATCAGCGTACGGGGATCAGTGCTACAGCTTATCGACTGTAAGAACCTAGGATGAAAAAACATTCACTCACACTCCAAAATTAAAACATTTGATGGGAAGGCACTTTTGTGAGAGTTGAGAACTGGAGGAAGCTCTTTTTAAAAGTGTATGTAAGCCGGGCTCGGTGGCTCAGCCTGTAATCCCTCGCCTGGGGAGGCTGAGGTGAGTGGATTGCCTGAGCCCGTGGGTTCAAGACCCGCCTGGGCAACTTGGCGAGACCTCATCTCTACAATAAATCAAAAAATCAGCCGGGCATGGTAGCGCGTGCCTGTAGTTCCAGCTACTCGGAAGGCGGAGGCGGAAGGATCGCCGGAGCCCAGCAGGTCGAGGCTGCGGTGGCCGGGAGCGGCCCCTGCAATCCAGTCTGGGTGATGGAGTGAGACTCCAACTCAAAAAAAAAAAAAAAGTGTATGTAAATCATCTGTGTTGGTAGGTCATTTCTGCTCACTTGCAAAAACTTTGTGGAACACCAGTGTTCCTGCTTATTTATTTTTTGTCTTTGGTGCTGTATAAATGATTGGGCGCTGACATAGCTTAATATCTTAAGTGATATGGTTAATATCTTAAAATAGAGATTCTAATCAATATAATGGATTGTGAGAGCCTCATAAGATATTCCAGAAGCATTTTAAAGCATAAGTTTATTGATAAAAAATTTTGACAAAAATGACGTCGCACACATTTTTTGTAAATGTTTTGATTTTGAATGCTTTAGAACTGGTTACATAATAGTCAATACCTTAAAATAAAACTCATAAATAAATAATGTAACTATTTAGTAATTAATTAATACCAGGAATTAATATTTACTAATGTATTTAATGATATAATATTAAGTATTACTATTAGAAAACTATTTAACTAAATACTATTAAAATATTTAGTACATTTTAATACTAAATTTAGATGCTTACGAAACAAATGTATTGTCGAAGCCATTTAATTTCTCTTTTCTTTCTTCATGAATTGCTCCTATTGTGATTAATTGTTAATATCAGGAAGAAAAAATGTAACTACCTTGACCGTTCATTATCTTATTTTATTAACTTAACATGACATAGTTAAACTGCATTTCCTCAATGTAGTTATTTGAATACATAATTTCAAGATGCAGGACGTAATTTCCTCTTCACATCGAACTCAATAAATGTTCTTAAAGGCAGTTTGAAAAATTTGATTTCTAAACTTTTTCATTTGTAATATAAAATTTACTCTCAATATATTAAAATTCAAAATTAGTTCCTGATTTGACATGCAAGAATTTTATCGAATTCACCAAACAAAAATTTTGAACATAAAATTTCTCACAGAACATAAATCCTGGCCATAATTTACTTGACAATGTCTCTGTTGATGAACACATATTTTGTTTTTCACCTTTTGGTCTATTTACTACGCTGCCCAGGTCATTCTTGCAAACCCGTTTTGCACATATGTGTTGGCATAGCTACACGAGGAGTCCTAGAAGGTCAATCATGGGTTCAAAGAGACTCCACAGTTTTCAGCTTATTAAAAATTACCAAATTACCCCTAAATAAGTTAAATCCATTTACATATCTACCCACAGAATAGGAGACTGCTCTCTAGCTTAGCGACGATACCCACTATGGGCATTTTTTGTTTGTTTGTGTTTTTGAGCTGGAGTCTTGCTCCATCTCCCAGGCTGGAGTGCGGTGGCACGGCAAGGCCACCCCAGTGTTGACCTGCTGGGCTCCAGCGATCCTTCCACCTCAGCCTTCCAGGTAGCTGGAACTACCGGCACACACTACCGTGCCCCACTAATTTTTGATTTTATTGTAGAGATGGGGTCTTGCCAAGTTGCCCAGGCTGGTCTCGAACCCTCGGGCTCAGGAAATCCACTTGCCTTGGCCTCCCAGAGTGCTGGTATTATAGGCTGAGCCACCGAGCCAGGCCACTATGGGCATTTTAATAGTTTCTAGTTTTATCAGTAAAAGAAACAGTATCTCCATCTTATATCAGTTTGAAATTCATCGATTATGAATAAAGTTGTAGTTAACATTTGTCAATTTTTGGCCGCCCAGAATTCATCCCCATGCTCAGTTCCTCCTCACACTTCCCAGTTGTTCTGGGATCATCTTTTTGAGGATTGCTCCATTGGTTGTCACTAGGTAGGAGGCCAACTCCAAATCTCTCTATGGAAACTGTAAGGTTCAAATCCCGCCCACAACTCCTGACTGACTCCTGAACGGTAGAGATAGATTTTTTTCAACACGTTTGCCCATTTCATGATGGGTAGTTTATGTGCACTCCTGCCCACACCGTGTTTTGACCCAAAACAGCATGACCCCATGCTTCATTCTTCATATTCACCTGACCTCACCCAAAGCAACTTTGTTGTTGTTTCCCTGGATGAAAAAATGTCCTCAAAAGGAAACTTTTTGCCGATGTGGAAGAAGTGACACAAAAAACAGCAGAAATACCAAGAGGGACCCAAATGTCTGCATTCAGAAACTGTTTTGAGCAGTGGAAAAAAGCATCTCAACTGATATATTTTTTAATCAGGTTATTCTTTCTTTTGCTATTGAGTTGCATGAATTCCTTGTACCATATATTTTGGAAATGAATGTCTCTTCTGATATAAGGTTTGCAAATATTTTCTCACAGTCTGTAGATTGCCTTTTTACTATATTGCTTGTTTCCTTTGCTGTGCAAAAGCTTTTTTTTATTTTTATTTTTTTATTCAGAGTCTCACTTCGTCACCCAGGCTGGAGTGCACTGGCACACTCATGGCCACTACAGCCTCAACCTGCTGGGCTCATGCCTGGGTAATTTTTTGATTTTTTATAGAGACAAAGTCTCGCCAAATTGTCCAGGCTGGTCTTGAACCCCTGGGCTCAGGCAACCCTCTCATCTTTGCCTCCCAAAGTGCTAGTGTGACCTACTACTAGATGTGGTCCCACTTATCTTTTTAAATATGCTTTCCTCTGCTTTTGGAGTCACATCCCTGAAATAATTACCAAGACATGTTATGATGCTTTTTTCTTGTGCTTTCTTCAGGATTTGTATGGCCTCAGGTCTTAACACTTACATCTTCAATCTATTTTGAGTTGGTTTGTGCCTATGGTATAAGATACATAAAGGTCCGATTCTATATTCTAAAAATTGTGAGTTACCTGGAATATATCCAGGAGGAACTGTCTTGAAGTTATCTGTAAATATGGATCTGGAGTTCATTGGAGAATTGACGACTAGCGAAGATCTGTCCACTCCCAGATGTGAACCTCAGGGGAGAAGGTGAACAAGCTCATAAAGAATACAAGAAGTAGCCAGGCTCGGTGGCTCAGCCTGTAATCCCGCGCCTTTGGGAGGCTGAGGTGAGTGGATTGCCTGAGCCCATGGGTTTGAGACCCGCCTGGGCAACTTGGCCAGACCTCATCTCTACAATAAATCAAAAAATCAACCGGGCATGGTAGCGCGTGCCTGTAATTCCGGCTACTCGGAAGGCTGAGGCGGAAGGATCGCCGGAGCCCAGCAGGTCGAGGCTGCGGTGGCCGGGAGCGGCCACTGCACTCCAGTCTGGGCGACAGAGTGAGACTCCAAC
>CAUYQG010220656.1:0-38405 GCA_963574415.1 Tarsius wallacei
CATCTTTCTTTTTTTTGAGTTGGAGTCTCACTCCACCACCCAGACTGAAGTGCAGCGGCCGCTCCCGGCCACCGCAGCCTCGACCTGCTGAGCTCCGGCGATCCTTTCACTTCAGCCTTTCAAGTAGCTGGAACTACAGGCGCACGCTACCATGCCCAGCTAATTTTTGATTTATTGTAGAGATGAGGTCTCACCCAGTTGCCCAGGCGGGTCTCGAACCCGCGGGCTCAGGCAATCCACTCACTTCAGCCTCCCAAAGGCGCAGGATTACAGGCTGAGCCACCGAGCCCGGCCCTCCAACATCTTTCATCTCTTCCTTTGTGGGGGCCTGAGGCACGGACAAAGAGAGAGGTCTGAACCCTGTTCTCCCACAGGGACCTCGGAAAAGACAAGCATTACCACTCACCTCCGAGGACGTCAAGTACTCTGAGAACAGAGGGACATTTGAAATTGGGCTGATGAGATGTCAGAGTTTAATTGACAGGGATTTTTCTTCCCCAGTGGGATTTTGAGTGAATGGTGCATCTTATAATCGAGGGCATCTGCAGTGGGTGAGGGGGAGCCAGCAGAGCGGGGTGGGGTGTAAGGGCTTCTGAGGTGGGAGGGAAGCGGGGACCACGGGGCACCTAGGAAGGGAAACGAAGAGGTGCTCGAAGGAGGAGAGAACAGTCGCCAGCATGATCGCTGCTGAGAGGCCAGGCGAGGCGGAAGAGCATCCGTAGACTTGGCAAGGGGAGATCCTTGTTGGAGAAGAGGGGATGAAGGTCTGGATGGAGTCCGGAGAGAAGAGGGGAGAGAAATTGAGGACGGTGAGAACAGACTCTGCTTTCTGGAAATGGGACTGCGACCGGAGGGGGAAATGTGGTCAAGAGATATTTCCTTTTTTTGTGAAGATGGGAGACACAATAGCCCGTCGGTATACTCGCTGCCAGGAAAGATCTAGTAGAAAGGGAACCACTGATGCTGGAGAGAATGAGAAGGAAGTTGGTGGAGTAGGAGGGAGGTTGGAATCCACTGCTCAAGGAGAGGGATTGGCCTTGGTGAGGAAGAACCTATCCACAAGACAGGACGCTGGCCAGGTGGGGATGGGGAGGGTTACTTCTCACATGTTCTGTATGCTCTTGTTTCAAAATTTGTATTAAAACAGAAGTAACGTCAGTCTTAAAAATTCAATGACAAATGGTACACAAATATAGTCTCTCTATTAACAAACCTTAAAATATGACACATAAATCTAAAATTCCTTCAGGTGGGGAGGTGGGGTTTTTTTTGTTTTTATTTCCAAGAATGATTCCATTGTACAGCTATACCACAGGCCATTTATCCATTCACCTGTCGAAGGAATTTTGGGTTGTTTCCCACACTGGCTGTAATGAGCAGAGCTGCTGTAAACATTTGTGCATAGTTTTTTGTATGGATCCGAGTTTCGCTTTTCTTTACAGTAAATAGAGAATGAATTGCTGGGTCATATGGTATATGGTAACTGTGTGTTTACCCTTATAAGAAGCTATCAAACTTTCTCCAGGGTGATGGTACCACCCATTTTGCATTTTCATCAGCTACGTATGCATGAGAGACCAGTTGCTCCTCATCTTTGCCCCCATCGGAGTTGTCAGTATTTTTAGGTTGGCAGTTCAAATGGGCATGTCATGATATTGCCTCATGGCTTGAATTTGCATTTATCTATTGACTAATGAGGCTGAGAACTTTTTCATGTATTTCATGAGCACCGCTGGCTATCTGTGTATCTTCTTTGGTGAAGTGTCTATACAAATATTGTGTTTTTATAATTGGGTTGTTGGTTTTCTTACTGTTGAGTTTAGAGTCACCTTTATACATTCTAGAAACAACTTTCAAAATCACATATAAGGCCTACAAATATGTTGTCCCAGTCTGCGTCTGGTATTTCATTCATTCTAACAATATCTCCTGTAGGAAAAAAGTATTTTGATGAAATCCAAATGACATTATCTACTCTTATGAATTGTGCTTTCAGCTCCTAGCTAAGAAATTTTTGCCTAACCGTCGTGAAGGTTTTTCTGTTTTCTTCTAAACATTTTAGAATTATTGTCAATTTTAAGTTAATTTTTACAATATATGAAGTTTAGATAAAGACTTTTGGGGTTTTTTGTTTTTTTGTGTGTGTTTTTTTCTTTTCTTTCTTTCTTTTTTTCGGTCTAGGGATAGCCAATAACAACATTATTTGTTGAAATGATTATCTTTACTTCACTGAATTGTTTTTAAAACTTTATAAAGAATCATTTGGCTGTATTGCTGTGTATTTATATTTGGACTTTCTCTTCTGTTCCATTGACCTACCAGTCTATCCCTTCCCCAGTACCTCCCAGTCTTGGTTACAATAGCTAAATATTGAGTCTTGAAATCAGGCAAGATGATTCTTCCAACTTTATTCTTCTTTTTCAAAATTGTTCTAGCTATTCTTATTTTTTGTTTTGTTTTGTTTTGTCTTCCTACATAAATTTTAGTATCAGGTCATTGGTACCTACAAAAAAATCCCCTGGGATTTTGAAAGGAATTACAGTAAACCAATAGATCAATTTGGGTAGAATGGACTTCTTTACCGTGTTGAGTCTTCCAATCTATAAACACGGTCTGTCTCTCCATGTCTATGGCCATCATAGCCAGGAGTCTCCATCTGTGTGAGTTGTAGCTACAACTCATCTTTGTTATGGAGTGTGGGCATAGTCATTCTCAGTAAATCCTTTTATTGTCTTCATAAGGTCCCAAATTAAATAATCTCTACAGATATTATTTTATATGGCTGTTAATACTTGATGTTCCATCCTATTATTTGAGTGCTGAGAGTGGGCTGAAGCAGATAAACAGCTCCCCATCCCCTTCCCTTTTTAAGGAATTCTTTTTTTTTTTTTTTTTTTTAGTTGTAGTCTTACTCTGTAACCCAGACAGGAGTGCAGTGGCCACTCCCGGCCACTGCAACCTCGACTTGCTGGGCTCTGGCGATCCTTCCACCTCAGCCTTCCAAGTAGCTGGAACTACAGGTGCGCGATAACACACCCGGCTAATTTTTAATTTATTGCAGAGATGAGGTCTCACCAAGTTGCCCAGGCAGGTCTCGAACCCGCCGGCTCAGGCAATCCACTCACCTCGGCCTCCCAAAGCACTGGGATTACAGGCTGAGCCACCGAGCCCAGCTTAAGGAACTCTTGAGGCAACATTCTGATCAAGCAAACCACATGCTATACTGTGAGACCTCCAGTGTTCTGATTATCCTCCTGCCTCACCATTCTTTTTTTTTAATCCTCCCTGCAGCCTCTGCCCTGGAGCTATTTGCCAAGATTCCTCCCTTACCTCCCATTTGGAGACTTCACCCTTCAACACACAGGGCCCATTCTTCTGGGATGATACTGTGGGACCTTCCTCTTTGCCCCCATATGCATTCCCAGAATGTTCATGCTTTCAGTCATGAAGGCGGGAAATCTTGAGCGCTCCTGGCTCTCATCCTCTTCCATTTGCCATACATCCACCTAGCAGTGGGCTGGCGAATGTTTAACAACAAGTTCTCAAAGTATAAATGAGCCAAACAAACCCTTTTGTGTGGTGTTTGCCCACCTCTGTGATATAAATTCTTCCTCCATTGCCAGTTTCGAACTACCAGCATGGTGTCACTAAAAGCAAGTTGGGCAGAGATATGCAAGTTAGCCCTCAAAAGCCAGACCAAGCCACCACCAGCACACCACTGCATCCATCCACCAACAAATTTCCTGACGGTCTTGTGCCTTGAGTTTTTCATATAGAAACTAACTAGTTACCTTTGGTGGGAGGTCTTCAAGGAAGCACTCATTTCTGCATTTGGAAAGGGTCAGATTAGATTAGTTGTTCTAACTTTATTTGTTTGCTTGTTTGTTTTGTTTTTTTCTACTTTTTTTTTTTTTTTTTTTTTAGTTGGAGTCTCACTTTGTCGTCCAGGCTGGAGTGCAGTGGCCGCTCCCGGCCACCGCAGCCTCGACCTGCTGGGCTCCGGCGATCCTTCCACCTCAGCCTTCCAAGTAGCTGGAACTACAGGCGCGCGCTACCATGCCCGGCTGATTTTTTGATTTATTATAGAGATGAGGTCTCGCTTGCCCAGGTGGGTCTCGAATCCGCGGGCTCAGGCAATCATCCACTCACCTCAGCCTCCCAAAGGCACGGGATTACAGGCTGAGCCACCGAGCCCGGCTAATTAAGCTTTTAATTCTTCCTCACTCTGTGTTAATCAAAATCCCAGCACGCTTTAAAAAAAAAAAAATTATAAGCCTGTTCCAACATTTATGTGGAAATCCTAAGGCCTAGCTAAAATAATAATTGAAAAGAAGAGGGGAGGAATCCAAGATGGTGACAGAATCGTTTGGAGTGTGTGATGCTCTGTATAAGTGAGTGTGCATGAGGATGAATATGCATGCAAGTGTGTGTGTGCAAGTAGGTGAGTATCTGACTGAGTAGGGGAGGGAACAGGCTGCCTGAGTTCTCCTGCTGAGATAGCTGCCTTGCTTGCTGCTGCTGTGATCCCAGCATGATCCTCGGCCCAGAGGCGGGCACTATCTTTGGGGCCCTACCTAGAAGAAAGCAGCGGAGATCAGATGATGCATGGTGCCACCCACTACCACAGCCTTCGGTGCCAGATCAGACACTGGTAGCGGGGACTATGGAGAAAATACGTTTCCCAAGTCACAGCAGAGGAGAGGATGCAGAGATCTCACCACCACTGCCTTTATCCTGGAACCTGGGCAGAGGCAGGCAGGCTCCTGCCTTCCCATTTGAACAGGGGAGCTACCTCCTGCAACTGAGGGGTAAATTCAGCACCTCTCTGAGGTTGATCACTGTCAACCCAGAGAGGAAACTCTGGGTGCATTATCCCCAGAGGGACAGGCCCAGCATGGACACCAAATTGCCCCATCCCCCATACTGGACCATTGGCATGACTACAGGTATAGTGAGAGGTGAAGAATCCAGCCCACAGCAATGGACAGGGGTGTTTTAAACTGATTTTGCTCCCTTTCCCCAGTGATCTGTGAGGTCTATGACCCATGTTTAGAGCGACTTGCTCAGTGGCATGGCAAGGGCTAAACATAAGCGAATCTGTTGGGGGCAGTTTGTAACCGCCCCTGACCACAGAGTGAACAGGGGCATGGGTCTAGGGATCAGAGCCCCCTCCTTTCTGCCAGAAGCCAAGAGCCCCAGTGCTTAGGTCTTGCTGGCAAAAAAAGGAACCCAAAGTTTCAGAAACTGCCACAAGAGGGTGCTCAAGGTTTACAAAAGTTTTTTTTCTTTCTCTCTACATATATTTGGGTGTGTGTGTGTGTATTTCCTTTTGATTCTTCTCCTTTTTTCACATAACAGTATTTATGAGTGTGAAAGTATCTTCATATTGTTGATTTTAGTTTATTATTATTGGTTTTTTATCTGTGTGTTGGCTTATTTGTTTTCCCTTATCTACTTCTTTCTCTTTATTACCTTTTCTTTCCCCTTATCTCTTTCTCTTTTCTTTTACTTTCTCTTATGTTATTTTGTACTTGGGGTATACATATGTTCTCATTGCATGGACATATTGTGAGGTGGTGGGAAGTAAGTCCCAGGGGGCCCACACCCCAATAAATGAACATTCTAATGTGCAGGCAGCATTTGAATCTTAGCGTCTCCCAATATACTTTATTCAAATCTCAAAACTGCAAAAAGACAGCACAGCTCCCCAGCCCCAACCTTGCTCCAGAATTGAACAAATCTGGAGGATCTACCTAAGGAAGAGCAAACAGAAGTGAAAACTACTCCCTCTCTCACTGAGCAACAAAGTAAAGAGAAAAGAAAAATCCGTCACAAAAGATGAGAAAGCAATGAAAAACCACAAGTAATCCAGAGAACCCTAGTGTCTGAGAATACAGACTTCAGAACTCAAACAGTGAAGGTCTCCCAGAACAACTGGTCTCAGACCACAAATACAGAGATCAAAGAATGGATGGAAAGGATGAATAAGAATCAAGAAAGGCAAAAGGAAACTGTAAAAGAATTAACAAAGGAGATGTTGGCCATAAAATATACCATCTATGAAATAAATAATATACTGACAAGCATGGAAAGCAAAATTAACCAAGCAGAAGAAAGCATCTCAGAGCTTGAAGACTGAAATATGGAGCGAACCCAATTTGTTAAAAACAGAAAGGAAGCTTAAAAGACAGAACAAAGCCTAAAAGAGATGTGCAACTATATTAAGAGGCCAAACTTATGCCCGATCGGTGTACCTAGGCAGAAAAGGATCACCTTGGAACAAACACTCCATGAGGTCATCCAAGAAAACCTCCCTCATCAAAGAAGTGACCATCCAAACACATCCTACAAGGCATCAGATGAGAAGACCAACTCCTAGACACATAGTAATTCGCTTACAAAAAGTAGATATAAAAGAAGAAAATCCAGCTGGGTGCGGTGGCTCATGCCTATAATCCCAGCACTTTGGGAGGCAGAGGAGAGAAGATTGCCTGAGTTCAGGGGTTTAAGACAAGCCTGAGCAATATGGTGAGACCTCGTCTCTACAATAAATAAATAAATCAGCTGGCCATGGTGGTGTGTGCCTGTGGTTTCAGCTACTTGGAAGGCTGAGGTGGAAGGGTCACCTGAGCCCTGCGGCTGCAGTGGCTGTGAGCATGCCACTGCACTTCAACCTGGGTGACAGAGTGAGACTCCAACTAAAAAAAAAAGAAAAAAGAAAAGAAAAAAATTCTAAAGATAGCAAGAGGGGCAGATCAGACTACCTACTGGGGAGGACCAATTAAGATAACAGTAGACTTATCTACAGAAACACTACAGACTTGAAGAGACTAGAGTCCAAGATTCAAACTTCTCAAAGATAAACAATTCCTACCAAGAATTTCCTACCCAGGTAAGCTAAATTTTATCAGCAATGGAGAATTAAAATACTTCTCAAACATCCAATCCCTAAGAGTTTATGCTGCTTCCAAACCAGCTTTACAGGAGATGCTTAAGAAGGTATTAAGCACAGGAGAAAGAAAAAAAAGAATGACCATGAACTACACAAGAGTACTGGAAAACAAAGAACCAATAGAGAATTCAGCACAACTGCAAAATTAAAAACACACACATATATCAATCCAAAAGTTAAAAGAAAACAAACAAACTTAAAAAAAAAGAACTTTATAAGAACCTTATGACAGGCATAAACTCTCACATTTCAGTAATCAGTGTGAATGTGAATGGACTAAATGGAACACTCAAAAGACATAGAATGGCAAACTGGATGTAAAAGCATGATCTAACAATATACTGCCTGCAGGAAACATATCTCACTGCAAAGGGCACCCAGAGACTCAAAGATAATGGAAAACAAACTTCCAGGTGAATTGAAAAAAAAAGGCAGGAGTCACAATTTTAATATCAGACAAATCAACCTTCAAGCTATCAATAATTGAAAAAGATATAGAAGGAAACTACATAATGATAAAAGGGTCAATCCAACAACAAGAAATATCCATCATAAGCATATATGCACCCAACACAAGAGCATCAGCTTTTATAAAGCAACTACTAAATAAACAAACAAAAAAAAAGATATTGACTCGAACACTGTCATAACAGGGGACTTAAATACCCCACTAACAACCCTATTTAGATTATTGGGGCAAAAAAATTACTAAGGAGATCTGGAACATCAAATTGATGCTTGACCAAGTGGGCTTAATAGATAATACAGAACACTCCACCTAACAACCACAGAATGTACATTCTACTCATCACCACATGGAACATACTCCAAGATCGACCATATCCTTGGCCATAAACCAAGTATAAACAACTTTCATAAGATCAATATACTACCATGCACCTTCTCAGACCACAGTGGAACAAAAATAAATATTTCCACCAACAATATACCCCCCCAAACACACAAAGACGTGAACACTAAATAGCATAATGGTGAACAACTCCTGGGTCAACACAGAAATCAAAACAGAAATTAAAATATTCTTGGAAACAAAGACATATAACCAAAACCTCTGGGATGTCATAAAAGCAGTACTAAGAGGGAAAATTATAGCTCCATGCATACGTATCAAGAGACTAGTAAAATCACAAGTTAACAGCCTAACAAATCACTGGAAAGATTTGGAAAGGCAATACCACCAATACCCTAATTTTAGCAGAAGAATCCAGATCACCAAAGTAAAAGCCCAAATATGGGATATAGAAGACAAAAATATCATAGAAAAAAATAAATGAAACAAAAAGTTGGTTCTTTGAAAGGATAAACAAGATTGATGGATCCCTAACCAGATTTTCCAAGCAAAAGCCCAAATAAACACAATTAGAAACACAAAAGATCAAGTCACAACTGATTCCAAAAAAATACAAATGATTATCAGATTACTGTGCACACCTGTGTGGAAACAAACTTGAAAACCTAAATGTAACGGAGGACTTTCTGACATCACACAACCTCCCAAGGTTGAAACAAGAAGAATGGAGACACTAAGCGGACCAAAACAACCTGGGAAAATGACTCTGTCAGAAAAAAACTACCTACCAAAAAAAAAAAAAAAAAAAAAAAAATGCCTGGACAGCAGAATTCTACAAAACATACAAGGAGGAGCTCATACCAATCCTATTGAAAGTATTCCAGGCAATTGAGAAAGATGTAACTCCCTCCAAAACATTTTATGAAGCTAACATCACACTGATACCCAAACTGAGCAAAGACTCAACAAAGAAAGAGAACTGGAGGTCAGTATGTCTGATGAACATAGAGGCAAAAATTCTCAACAAGATTCTAGCAAATAGGATCCAACAACACATCTCAAAATTCATCCACCATAACAAAGTATGCTTCATTCCCAGGATGCAGGGTTTGTTCAACATTCCCAAGACCATAAATGTCATTAAATACATTAAAAACAAGAGCCACATGAGTATATCATTAGATGCAGTAAAGGCTTTCAACAAAATCTGCATCAGTCTTAATATAAGCCATCGAAAACCTAGGTATAGAGGGAACATACCTTAAGATAGTAAAAGCCATGTACAATAAACCCACAGCTAACATGTTGCTAAATGGATCGAAATTGGAAGCATTTCTCCTGAAAACTGGAATAAGACAGGACTGCCCACTTCTCACCCCTCCTGTTCAACATAGTGTTGGAAGTCCTAGCTAGACAATCAGACAAGAGAAGGAAATCATGGGTATCCAAATAGAAAAAGAGGAAGTTACGCTATCTCTTTTTGCTGACGATATGATCCTATACTTGGAAAACCCAAGGGAAGCTGTCAACCACCTCTTTGCACTGATAAAGGACTTTGGCAAAGTCTCAGGGTACAAAAAGACAGTCGCAACAACACCACCAACAACAAACAGGCAGAGAACCAAATAAAAAGCACAACCCCATTCACAATAGCATAAAAAAAAGAAAGAAGAAAGAAATACCTTCTCATTTTCCTAACCAGAGAAGTGAAAGACCTTTACAATGACAACTATAAAACACTGCTCAATGAAATCAAAGAAGACACAAAAATAGAAAAATATTCCACGCTCATGGACTGGAAGAATCAACATCATTAAGATGTCCATCCTACCCAAGGCAATCTATAGATTCAATACACTCAATACCCATTAAATTACCAACATTATTCTTCTCAGTCCTGGAAACAACAATATGGACATTCATATGGAAACAAAAATGACCAAAACAATTCTTAACAAAAGAAACAAAGTGGGAGGTATCATACTCCAGACTTTAAACTTTATTTTAAGGCTACAGTAATCAAAACAGCCTGGTATTGGTACAAGAATAGGCATTTAGACCAATGGAACAGGATAGAGATTCCAGAAGCAAAACCTCAATTTCTCAACCAACTCATCTTTTACAAAGCCTCCACCAACAACCGTTAGAGAGAGGAGAACCTTTTTAGTAAATGATGCTGGGAAAACTGGTTGACCACATGCAGAAGAATGAAACAGGATCCATATCTAGAAAAAACACCTCTACATGGATCAAAGACCTAAACATAAAACCTCAAACAATAAGATTCTTAGAAAATTCTAAGGAGACACCCTTATAGACATTGGAATAGGCAACCAATTCCTGATCAAGACCCCATAAACTCATGCAATCAGAGATAAGATAGACAAGTGGGACCTCATCAAACTGAAAAGCTTCTGCTAAGCAAAATAAACCACAAAGTGGAAAAAATATTTGCCAATGGTACATCTGACAAAGGACTAACACTCAAGATCTACAAGGAACTCAAATGTGCTAAAAGAAAAGAAAAGAAAAAAAAAGACCCTATTAAAAAGTGGGCAAAAATATGAATAGAAGCTTCTCAAAAGAAGACATACAAGCAGCCAACAGATACATGAAAAATGCTCAGCCCCACTAATGATCAAAGAAATGCAAATCAAAACCACATTCAAATACCTCCTAACTCTTTTCAGGATGGCCATCATTAATAACTCAAAAAACAACAGATGCTGGAGAGGATGCAGAGAAAAAGGAATGCTTCTATACTGTTGGTGGGAGTGTAAACTAGTATAACCTCTGTGGAAACCAGTGTGATGATTTCTAAAAGCTGTAAAAATCAACCTTCCATACAGCCCAGCATTCCCCCTTCTGGGAATATACCAGAGGAACTCAAAATCATTCTACAAAAAAGATACCTGTGCACACCTGCTTATTGCAGCACTATTCACAATAGCAAAAACATGGAACCAACTGTGCTGCCCATGGAATATTATGCCACCACAAAGAAGGACAAAATCATAGAATTTGCAGCAAGGTGGATGGATTTAGGGTCTATCATACTCAGTGATCTATCACAGAAACAAGGAACTGAGTACCACATGTTCTTACTTTCAAGTGGTTCCTGAACATTTATCATAATATTACAAGAAAGGGATTGGCTGTAGCATGCCAGGGGTGGAGGGTGGGGCATAACTTCAGTAAGGCACCTGATCCTAATCCAGGTGAAGTGAGGACCAGTGAAAGGCCCAAGCTTCACCTGTACATTGACCACTTCTGTACTTATTTCTGAATTGTATCCCACATCTTTAAAATAAAAATTTTAAAAAAGGAAGACCAAGAATAACAAAATTGTAGGACTTATAATACCTGGTTTCAAGTTTTACTGCAAAGCTTTTGTATTGAAGACAATTTGGTATTTGTGACAGATAGACATGGAACTCAACAAAAGCCCCCAAATAAATTCACACATATATAGCCTACTGACTTTCAATAAATGTGCCAAGGAGACTTTCTTAATGGCGAAAGTATAGTCTTTACAGCAAAGGGTGCTAGACTAAATATTTATCTGTATGGGAAACAAATGAGTCTTGACCCTTACCTCATGACCATATACAAAATCTGAATGAATTATTAATTGTAAAGCCTAAAACTATAAAACTTTTAGGGAAAAAGCCTGGTTTGAATAATTGATCTAAATGCAGAGCCTAAAATTATATAACTTGTAGGAAAAATCAAATTGCTGTGAACTTAAATTTGGTAAATATTTCTTAGAACACAAAAATATTAATCTTGAAGGAAAATAATTACATATTGGACTATATTAAAATAATAATTTCTCTCTAATGACATCAACCAATGAGCCAGCAAGCCACAGACTGGGAGAAAATATTTGCAGTGTGTTTATCAGAGAGAGGATTTGTATTCAGAATAATACAGCACTCTTAACACTTAGTAATACAACTAGCAACCCAATAAAAAATGGGCAAAAGAATTGAACAGACACTTTACAAAAGATCTATGAATAGACAAGCAGTTGAAATGATGTATATTATCGTTAATCAGGTTATGCAATTAAAATAGCAACAAGATACAACTATGTATACAAGGGTATGACTGAAATTTAAAAGACTGTCCATACAAATGTTAATGAGGATATGGATCATCTTGAACTTACACATGGCTGGTAGGTATGTAGAGGGAAAATAGTTGGGCAGTTATTTTATGAAGTTCATCTGATCAAGCAATTCCTCTCTGGATATTTATCTAGGAGGATTTAAAATCTATGTCTTCAAAAAAGTCTGTATCAGGACATTTATAATAGCCACAACTGGAAACAAACTAGATCTCTATTAGCAGGTGAATGGATAAACATGTTGCAGTGTATTTATTCAGTACAATGGAGTATTGCTGGATAATAGAAAGGAACAAACTATTATTATACAAACAGCATGAATAAATCTCAAAAACCTAACAGACTGAATAAAGAATTCAGATACAAAAGAATTTTGTCAGGGACTCAACTGAGCAGAATAGTTATTCTGCCAGGTGTCATTCTCCGATTAAAACAAGTAGCCAAAATGAATGAAGAGTCATGATTTTAATTATTTACTGTGGTAGTATATGCAAGAGGCTAAACTGGGGAAAATGCTGACTCCCAGCTGGTCTGTTTTTCCCTGTAGAATGATGTGTCTGGTTGAGAGGATGATCAGCACTGACATGGAGCTCATCTCATTGCTGAGGGAGCCCCAAAGAAAAGAGGTATTGGGGGAGGGCAGGGGAGAAGGGCTAGGAATGGAAAGGTACTGTTTACTAACAGAGTGGAGAAAAGTATCTTTATGCTTAGCCACCCACCCTACGTGTATCCTCCCCTGCAAAGAGACTATAATGAATTGAGTGGACGAAGTCTGGTGTGGAAAAGGCAGCCTTCTCCTATGGGACCTGCCAGGTAAAAGCCTTTTTAGTTGCCTGTGTTTGGGTCTGAATAATCACATGTAGGTTTTTGGCCAGGAGCTGCTCAAGTATATACTGTATGAGTCCATTTATACAGAACTCTAACAATGCCATGTATTTATCTAGTAAAAGAACACTGATTAGTGGTTGCCTGGGGTTGGAGAATGGGGTAGATTTATTGTAAAGGGCGGGAAGGGAACTTTATTTTATACTTTTATGGAGATGGGGTCTTGCTATCTTGCCCAGGCTGGTCTCAAACTCCAGGGCTCAAGTTATCCTCCTACCTCAGCCTCCAGAATGCTAGGATTACAGGTGTGAGCCACCATGCCAGCCAACAAAACTCACTAAGTTGGTTTTCAAAGTAAAGGAATAAAGTAAATTAGAAAATGGTTAACTGAATCCTAAGTGTAGTAGTAAAAATGTGTTTACTGCAACTCAATTTGTTAACTATAAATCGTGAACAGGACTGTCATGTGAAAAGAATGTAAACCTTTATGGGTTGAGTCAAGTTATATGTTATGAATGATCTCATCTAAGCAGCTGAAAAGAAAGTGATAGTAGAAAGAATCATGATTACTATCTGAAATTTGTTTTTTTTTGAACTGATGTTCTATTCATATTTGGTTCATAGTACATTTTTTGTTCTGAAACTCTTTCCTGTATTGGTGTGAAGCAGTAAAAGTCTTGTGTCTTAATTCAGTTTTGTATCGTAGTACATTATATATAACATAAAATTCATCATTTTAAGTATACAGTTCAGAAGCATTAAGTACATTCACATTGTTGTGCAGCCATCACCATTATCCATCTCTAGAACATTTTATTTGCCCTTTTCTTTAAGAGTCAAAATTTTAAGAGGCTTGTTGTTAAATCTTCTGACCAATTCTTTTGAACTATACCTTCATATTTCTAAATAGCATGTTTGCATGCTTCTTGGTTCTCCCCTGCCCCAGTTTTATCATAATTCGTTGACTTCCTGCTGTAGAAGGTGGGCATATTACAGAACATAAAATTAAAAAACAATCTAGGAATTTCAGGCAAAAGGGTCTTTATATAGGGAATTAAGACAATTATAAAATTATTCCAAGTACTGGAACAGAAATTAAGGACCATCTCCAGACCATTGTTCAAGGTCATTATATTCTGTTACAATCTAGAGATCAGAAGCCTGTTGCTGCTGCTACTGCCAGAGCCATCACAGCTACATACATGTCATAACTAGGAGGCTCATACTAGACAGTGGACTGCAGAGTTTCAGCCACCAGAAACCTCATATCTGTCTGACCTCACATGCTGAAATTAGGCAGGTGACCTTTCTCCTTACTTTCTCCTTGCATATCTTGCTGGAATAAATCTACTTGATAGAATCTATTTTGCATCAGAACATAAGCCAGAAAGAGACTGGTAAGTGTAATTTTTAGCTGTTTATCTCTTTCAAATAGGAAGAATGAAAGCTGAGACTGCTAGTTCAAGTAACTACCATAAAAACATAGCTGCCTTTGATACCTCTGCTTCCTGTACATGTGTTCACTTTCAGTTTTCTCATTCTTTAAATATGGTTATATTGTAATTTTCTTTAGAAAAATATGTGCTATTTATATTATGTTCATGCAGATGGTATTTGCAATTGATATATACAGTATATTTTGATTATTTTTCCTTAATTCTTCTCTTGCATGCTTTTTGTTGTCTTATTTATTTTGTTGTTTAGTTTTAGTTTTATTTATTATTTATTCAGCCCTAAGCACACCATCATCCATTTGACTGTCTTTTCAACCTCCTTTTTCTTCATCAGTTGCTCCTAGACTTTTCTGAATGTCTTCAGCTTTGCATTATTTTCTTCCATGCCTGGTGAATAACCATGACTTTGGGCATCCCTTTCAGTTCTTCTTTTTTTTTTTAAGATGTGGGGTACAGTTCAGGATTAGGTATACAAGTGGTCATCATACAAGTAAAGTTTGGGCTTCCCTTTGGTTCCTGCCTCGCCCTTTTACTTCTTTCCTGTAGTGGAAAGATGGCCAACCAGGTTTATGGTAGTTGATTGGCTTAAGTAAGTACAGAATTAATTTCCTGCCCTACCATAGCAAAGGCTTTTGATTTTGATCTTAGGTAGTTAACTTTTGCACCTAAATTGGCAGGTGGCTGTGTCTGGCTAAGACATTGTACAGGTGGATAGAGATACCGGATTGTTATTAAAGGAAGGGGAACTCTAACCCCTAAGCTGGGCATGGTGACTCATGGCTGTTACCCCAGCACTTTGGGAGGAAAAGGCGAGAGGATTGATTTGAGACCAGCCTGGGCAACTTGACGAGACCTCATTTATACAACAAATCAAAAAAATTAGCTGGGCGTGGTGGCACTCGCCTGTACTTCCTGCTACTTGGAAGGCTGAGGCAGAAGGATCACCTGAGCCCAGCAGGTCGAGGCTGCAGTGGCTGTGAGTGTGACACTGCACTTCAGCCTGGGTGATAGAGTGAGACTGGTTCACAAACAAACAAATAAACTCTAACCCTTAAGCCCATTTATTCTCAGTATTGTCGTATATTACTTGGCATAAGTCCGACTCATTGACTGTTAAGGTTTTATTTTGACATATGAAAATTTCTTTCCTTTTTTTTGAACTTGTCAGTGTTTTTGAAAATATATTTTAAAATACTTGAGTCAAAATTTCAAAGTTTGGGATTGTAGGTGTTGAGGGGCATTCCAGAAAATATTTTAAATTATTTCAACCAGAATGAGATTTGAGTTTGTAATCCTTTTAATAAAGAGTCAAAAAGGAATATGACTGGGTGCAGGACCTGACGTATGGCAAGTTATCATTTCAGCTTGGTAAAAGATTATAGACATACTTATTTCTTGAACAAGGTGTGAAAAATTATTTATTAAAATTACATTAAACATTGTTATCAATTATAAAATTTTCCTAAATTTGTTGGTTTAAGTACGGTTTTTTATTTCATCTCATACTTGAAGTTTTATTAATGATTTATTGAAAAATTATCTACAAACTGATTCTCTTACAGAACCTTGTCTCATTAGTTCTGAACCTAAGGTTCACCAGTGGACTCCACAGAGTTCTGAAATCCCCTGAAATCATGTGCAAGGTGCAAGGTGTTGACTGCATTTTTCTGGAGAGGCTGTCATGGTTTTCACTAATCTCGTTCATCCGTTTCAGTATAGTCTTAAGACTTATTATACAGTGAAAGGTGCTGGATGCAATAGTTCACTCCTGTAATCCCAGCACTTTGGGAGGCTGAAGCGGGAAGACTGCTTGAGCCCAGGGGTTCAGGGCAACATAGTGAGACCTTGTCTTTGCAAAAAATAAAAAAACTAGCTAGGTTTGGTGGTAGACACCTGTAGTTCTAGCTACTCGGGAGGCTGAGGTAGGGTATCACTTGAACCCAGGAATTTGAGGCTGTGATAAACCTGGGTGACAAAGTGGGATACTTTCTCTTTAAAAAATGGTGAAAGATGTTGAAATTTGGGGGACATAGTTATATCGTCATCACCACTACTTCTGCTATGATTCTTCTGTGAAAGTCACCATCTTAATTGCCGTTTAAAAAAATTATTGTGCATATATAAAGAATCATGACTCTTTGGTAAATGGAAAACATCTGTAACGAAAATAAATGTGTTTTAAAATAAAGTTAGGATATATTCATATTCATGTATTTATGACTCAAAAAATGATAAACCCGATTACTTACATTTCAAGTAAGTCACAGTAAAGAGCATGTTTCATCAGGGTATGGCAGAAGTAGCTTGATGAAGAAACTGTTTGTTAGAGGTGACAGAGTGTACCTACACTGTTTCATATTAGCACTAGATCACTGGTAATATAAAATCTAAACTTCAGAAAATTGTTAAATCTAAAGTCAGGAAATATTTTCAAAGCATTTTAATAAAGTACATATCCCTCAAATAATATATGTTTTTCAGTTCCTACGTGCTACAGTGAAATTTGTAGACTTTTCTCCAAATGACGTGCAGTATAGAATTGTTATGGAGTATGTGTGTGTGTGTATGTGTGTGTGTGTGTGTGTGTGTGTGTGAAAGATATTGTGCAATATTTATTGCATAGTGTATGTGTATTTTAGGCATGAGATATTGTGGGTGTTTTGATAATAGTCTAATATAAAAGAGAGTATTCTTTTCCTTTCTGTGAAATAATTATTTAGTGAATTTTTTTAGAAAGTAAAATAATATGTGTTGCTTAATTTATTTAATAGTTTAATTGGACTACTGTACAACTGTAATACTAGTAATTTTATAGATAATATTTTAAGTAGTTTATTTGCCATTTTGAGATAGTTTTTAAAAATAAATCTTTTGAAACAGATTTATAGTTTTACCTGTATTTCTAGATCCTGAGAAACTTTTTTATAGTGCAGTAAAAAAGAGATAGTACAATATTTACATACATTATATAGTTGAAATCAAAATTTTAAGTTACAAGAAAAATAAAAGTTAATGTTTCTCCAAGGAAATTCATACATATAATTCAGCTTATTTTTTTCTTTTTGTAAACTATTTTTATTCTATATTTGGAATATCTATTAGAATCATTCTTATTATGTATTTTCCGTTAATGAAAACATTTATTAAGAATTACTGTTAAGAAATTAAATGAGCTTTTGTAGTTTCTCAGAAAAAAGAATGGTATTGGCTGTGTCTTTCTTGATTTTGAACAATAAATGAAAGCCATAAGTGTGATATTTATTTTGCTGTCTTTAAACACTTGTTTTCTAGTAATTTTATAACCTATAAGTTGACTTTAATATTATAATTTTTATCAATGAAGTACACAGTTCACATGTTGGGCTGTCCTTTGGGAATTGTTAGCTACCAGTCATCTTAGCAAATTGCATAGATAAACATAGAATTAATTATAAAATTGTTACTAAATGTTCCAAACACAAAGTATAACCTGTTATTAGAGTATATTTAGTCTCATATGTATGCCTCTTTGTTAATGTCTCTTTGTTGTTTTTTGTTAGTATTTATTGTTAAACTACAGAAACTATAGAAAATTATTAAATGGCTTTTGTTCAGCTTGAGAGAATTCACTAATAACAACTATATTATGAATTAAAGACCTATATGATTATTTTTACTTTATTTTTGAAAGACATTAGAAAAAGTAAAAATAACTGTTGTTTTATTTGATTTCAAGTACCTGCTCATAAAAGTTATCATTATAAATCGATTTAACTGGCTCTAATACATTTTTACCTTTGCTTTGCCAAGAACTTCAATTGGTTGTATGGAAATTAAGCCTTTGTGGGAAGGAGTATATCATTGCATCAGAGCTTGGCACCCACATGAATCTTAAGAAAACAGGCTGTTTGTTCCCTGCAGAAACTATTCTAAAGGCTGACTTTGTTTTTATATTCTGTTCTGTGCTAGATTAAGTGATTTCATTTAGTTTGGCTTGGGGCAAAACGTTTCAGGATATTTTAGAAAATCCTGCTATGTAATTAGCTCTAATGAAAGTAACACTAGTTTTAAAATTTTGCTTAAAAAAAAAAAATTAGTAGGCTGTGCAATGCTACTCTCAAAAGCCATTTCAGAGTGCCATTTGTAACTGCCACCAAAGACTACTCAATATTCAGAATGGCATATTGTGTTACTCTCCAAATTTTGAAAACGTGGAAGTCATATATTTATTTCCACTTAATCTGATTTCCTTTTATGACTTTATCAGTTTCTTGAGAAACAACTAATAAGAGATATACACACATAAAGATATTCATTATAAGAAATTAGCTCATGTGATTATGGAGGCTAACAAGTCCCAAGAGCTGTCATCAGCAAGTTAGTGACCCCGGAGAGCTGATGGTACAGTTCCAGTCCCAATTTGAAGGCCTGAGAACCACAAGAGCTGGTGGTGTATTTTCAGTCTAAAGACTAGCAAGCTTGTTCCCCAAAAGAATAAATATTTGAATCAGTGTCTAAAGACAGAAAAAACTCATGTCCCAGCCCAAGGCAGTAAGGCAAGAGAAATTTCCACTTGCTTTCTAGAGGTCAACCTTTTTGCTCTATGTAGGCCCTCAACTTATTGGCCCACCTATGTTAGGGAGGGCAATCCACTTTACCCAGTGTACTGATTCAAATGTTAATCCCATACAGAAACAACCTCACATACATACCCAGAATAATGCTTGGCCAAATATCTGGCCACCCAGTGGCCCAGTCAAGTTGACACATAAAGTTAACCATTACATTGTCCTTCAATGATGGGAAGTGGTCTTTTTTTTATAGTAACTTTTTGAGCACTAAAACATAAGAAAGGGGAACTATCTATGATAGGTATAAAATAGTAATCATATAAAGCAATTAATTTTCATTATAAATTTTTTAAACTTTAGATTCCTGAGCTCTGAGTTTATTGTAAACAGTGCTTCATTGAACTAAGAAATGTGGTTTTAACAAACATTTGCTTAATTCACAGAACTCTTCATTTTGAACTTCTCTATTCCAAAAAATTTTTGCCATATACATTCATTTATTTTTAACCTTTTATTCAAACCAAGCAAACAATTATAACAAAATATAGTTAATAAAAGGATAACAATAATACAATAATTTTTTTAAGTTTCAAGGTGTAATAAAGATTACTTCCTTTCTATTCATTTTGGATCTGTCAGTTTTAATGTGACATCTTTCAAGGTTTTCTATTAAAGTCCAAAGTTATTTATAAATATTTAATTATTAAGTTAGAAGTAATATATACATTCAGTAAAAAATTAAATTATGCATATAGATATAAAATGAAATAGGATTTTTTTTCACCTCATTTTCTCAGTCTCCCCAGATCTTAAGCCCTTTCTTCAGATAAACCACTGGTAATAGTTTTCTATATATCCTTCCAGAAAAAAAATATTGTGCCTATTCAAGTATGTGTATGTAAGTATACTTTTACTTTTTTTTCTGTTTTTAATTTATATGTGTTTTGTGCCTGTATTGTTTTGACCAAGAATATTTTTGTGTAGGAAATGTATTTATTTATTTTATTCACCATTTTATATCAGACTCCTAGAATAGTATGTGACTCATAGTGTATAGGTGCTTAACAAATATTTTTTGAAAGAATCTTCTACACATAGTACATATAGATCTCTAGCATTTGTGGTATTCACTACATCGGCTTGCTATATGGTTGAACTACATTTTATTTTTACCAGTTCTCTATTTATGGATATTTATGTTAATTCTAGTTTCCTGGTAGTTATCTGTCCCTTCACCTGTCTGTTCTTCAAATATATACTGATACTATAAGAAAAGGATTGGCAGTAGCAGGAAACTGCTGGGGAAGGGTTGGGGGAGGGGGAGGCGGGATTGGCAGTAATGGGAATCTGCTGGGGGAGGAGGGACATACCTCATCAACAAGGGTACCTGCATAATGAGCATTTGTATATCTAACCCTGAATTGTACCCCACATCTTTAAAATAAAAAAATTAAAAGAAAAATATATATACTGAGTACTTCTTTTATGCCAAATGCATAAGGATATGCATTTGACATAAAATAAGGATACCGAGATGGAGGAGAAAATAAAAGCCTTGTTTACCTATAACTTATACATAGATTGCTGAGATATGTCAAAAACAATGAAATAAAATCTAAACAAATCAGTTTCATGTTGACAGTAGCCTAGGTAGGTAATGTGGTAAGAGAAGTTTCTACTTTAAATAGGATGGGAAGGCAAAAAACCTTTTTGAAGAAGTGACTTTTGAGCAAAGCCTGAATGATGAGGAAAATGTCTTAGAAATCTAAAGAAGAGAATTCTAGGCATAGGGAACAGCAAAATAAAAGCACTGAGGCAAGAGTAAGCTTGGTGTGTTTGAGAAACATAAAGAGCTCTAGTATGACTAGAGTGTATTTTTTCTTACAAATAAATACTGCTTCAGTGAATATCTTTGCACATAAAATGTTTTACATATTTTTGTTAATATTTTTAGTAGTGGGATTGTGGGGTCAAATAGTGTATGCATTTTTAATTTTTATAACTGTGGTGTAGGGCTACTCATTCTTTCTTCCTGAACCTCCTCTTGCTCTTTCTAGCTCTGAGGAAGTTGAGTTGTCTGAAGTTTGGTAGAAAGTGGGCACGTTGGGTGAAAGGAATTCTTTTGGGCAGAGAATTGCCAAGGGCTGGGACTGTTTGAGAGACTTTGCATATATAGTAAGATGTGCTTATCTTATGCTGTGTTATATGATAAAATATTTGATCCTCTGAAATACAGTGCTTTCCTTTGGCCATTTATTGAAACTATTTCAATGCAGAAATTATCAACATTTCTCAAGCTAGGAAATATAAAATTTGGAATTTCTCTAAAGTTATAATTGGATAAAATGCATTATTATAAATGATTCCCTAGTTTGATACTTAGATTAAATTTACACAAATTTGTGATTAAACTAAGGAATTATAAAAATATGCCATCACAAAGTCAGCCAAAAACATTTGCTACAATGTGACTTTTGTGGAGGAAGATAGAAAGGGCACATCCTATTTAAATTAAGTTTTTAAAAATCCTGGATGTTGTTACATTGGGGAATGAAATCACATTTTTAAATGCTTCTCTATCAAAAAGACATATTTAATTTTAAAGGGTAAATGTCAGAATTACTTACAATTTTTTAGGCAGATTAGAAATTTCAGACTGGTCAAAGAACAAATTTGGTATCATGAGGTGTTTTAATGCTGAGTTAACAGAAGAGTCAAGTCACATCTGTGAGCATACAGATGTTTGTTTAAATTTTTTCAATCTACATTTTTTTGATGGGTAAATGTAGAAAACTTTGTCAGCTATATTGAGATCTCTGTGAACCTACAGGGGGGGTGGTATGCAGTTTGCTTAATATTATTTATTTTTCTTTTCTTCTATATAATAATACTCATTTTCTATTTTATATACAAAAATTTTCAGAATTAAAAATAACTTGGAAGAATAATGTTAGAAATCAGTGATGGAGGGTATTTTAATTTAACAGCTGCTAATATGGTATGTTCTGCTGGTTATAGTAGAGGTTTTTAAAACATAAACAGTTTCTTCCAGCACCACTCATAAACAAACTTTTTTGGAAATTGATTTCACTTTGCTTCTTCAACCTGTGTAGGTTAGTAATGCTAAAGCAATTTTTATATATTTTGTCTGTAATGTAATAAGTTAGCATTTTGATTAAGAAACTCAGTTTATCTGATTGTCTACTCCAAAAGTATTCCACTAGTTTTAATGTGAATAAATAATTTGACTGAAAACAAATTCTTGATATCGAATCTTTAAGGTAAGGACAGGAATTACTATTTTATTAGTCTAAATCCTTTGTCCTAAAAAGAATAGAAGTATAAAATATGTTACATGTTTACAGAAATCGTCTACTCTTGTTAAATGTGATATGTAGGTTTTAATTGCTTGAATCATTAAAACATCTAATTTTTGCTTAAGAATATGCAAATGTGCCCCTAAATCTGTTTTTTAAGATTTTTCCAGTTTAATGTCTGAATCCAAATTCATAAAGAGTTGGAAAAATGAGATGTCTGAGCTATAGGATTCACAGGGATTTCATATGAAGCCTATTTAATCAGGATAACACTGTTATTAATATTCATAATGTCAGCTGGAACACAAATGACAGACTATGGGGCCTAAAAATTTTACTTGGTGAATTTATTAAAAGTAGCTTAAAAAATTAATGGAATTTAAGTAAAGTTGGGGAATATGAAAATCTTGTGTTAGCAGAAAAAAAAATCTCTATTAGAACTTTCTTTTAAGACCATTTTGCACTGATGTCTTTTGACAGATTTCATTGGTACTTAAAGAAGAAAGATGCATGAATGGTCATTTAAGAGGATTTAAACACATTGGCACATTAATTTTTACATGAATAATAAGTACTTTCCAAAAGCAATTAACTTACAGTGTACAAGATATGAATTGAAAAATAAGACTGTGACATCAAGGGCAAAGCAAATGTGCTGTACATTTTAAACTTAGTGACAAGACTTTTTAATATTTTGATTTATTTTAGTTTAGTTTACAATTTATACAGGCTATTACTAGAATATGGTTATTTTAATGCATTTGAAAGCAAATTAGAAGGACATTAATTTGATACTCTCTCCCTCCCCAAAAATATTGGTGTGGTGTTAAGCATTATCTTCTGCGAGTGCCATTTGTATTTAAGAAGTAAACATATATTATGCTAACTGCCATATTTTATTAGCTAGTATGTTCAATTCTACAGAAAGGCAAAGGGATGAGACTGATAGAGTACAGTGCTACAAATACATACTTTTAACACAGTCTTACAGATTATAGCCTAATTTATAAATAAACTTCTGAAAGTTTAGTGTGAAAGATTAAGAACCATCTGAATAGTTAGTGTACAAACACATTTGTTTTGAATTTTAACCTAAGAAAGGAAAAGGCTAGGAATAGCCTAAGTAAGACCAGGATGCATTTTGGGTGTGTGGTACTTGTTACTCCTTGCATTTTAAAATATGCTTATAATGAGAGTTAATGCCATTGCTTAAATTTTTACTTTTATTATTAAAGTTTATTGAAAACAATTAATTTTAGACTATTTTGTAAAGCCACAATAATACTGCGTATTTTGTTTTACATTTTTCATGTAAATTTTATTATATGTAAAAACATACTTTAGTTAACTGTAACAGTTCAGTTAGGCTTTACTATTGACAGAACATAGATGTTGACTGGCAGTCCAGATGGGTACTAGAAGTTTCATTTGGCAATCTGTCTGCCAGTGCTATATAAGCATTATCTGATTTCATGAAAAGTATAGGAGTTACCTATACTAATAGATATATTTTGGGACTTAGAGCTTTATTGGAAAAAGCTTAATTATTTAGGTCTACACATTATCAGCTATTAACTTATATTTTTGGTTTAAGTAATTAAATCACATTGATATATTGGCTATTATTATTTTGTCCAGTGGCTTTTTAAAAGTTGAGTTTTGTGGGGGTTTTTGTTTTGGCTCTGAGATATTCACTTATGTGCCCAGGAGAGGGCAGCATTTTACTACATCAGGCTCATAAAAGAACTTGCCCTGCTTAGACTGTCAATGTTTCTTGTAATTACTCCCAGTATATTTGTTGCTTGCTTATGAATTAACTTGCATTTATGGAACTAAATCATTCCAATCATTTAATTACACCTGAGGAGCTGAACTATAATTGCTTGCTTCCAACTAGGATCTGATATGGCTTGAGCAGTATTAATTTGGTGTTTACTTTTCTGAGTGCTAAAAGCATTAAAATGATTGTGCAATGGGATTACATTTTACTAATTGCTGGCATTCATTAGCTGGGTAAATGATGAGGAAGAGTGACTGTATATTGCAGAGGGATAAAATTATGGTTTTAAATAGTATATTACTAAGCACATTAATGCCTGTAAGACATGTTTTAAAATACTCCAGAGGTTATTAAAGACTGTATTTTCTACATGTCTTGCTATATGAATCTCTTATTAAAATACTGCAATTATTATTAACCTTTTTGGGCAATATGTAGGGAAATGGCTTCATTGACTGAAACATATTTCTTTGATATTAATAACTTCCTATATTTTCAGCTAATCCAAAAGTAAATGAGAAACTTAGAAAAAGACTGCCAACTCCAGATCAACATATTTAGAGAAAATTGGAAAAAGAGAAGCTTACTACAGCTTTATTTGAGGACTTTTTAAAGAACACAGGGTTCTAGCTGGGAGGTAAATATAATTTTATTCTTTTAAAAGCATGCAAAAATATACTTGCGTATTTTTTTTTATCATGTTTAATGTGAAAACAAATGCAAGAGAGAAATACCAATAATTCCAAAGGTTTATGAAGATCTTTATTTTTTTAAAATATTAGAATAGCATTCTTAAATTTCTTTTAGAAGTGTAAAATATTTTCTGTGGTTATATCCATAGTAAAGTCAAATAAATAAATTTGAAAATTTGGGTATAATATTTATGACAAATATAGTAAAAATTATACTTTTCATAAATGTTTGAAGTTATAGCTGGAGAAGATTTGAAATAAATAAAAATTAAATTAAATTCTTTTGGAACAAGGATATCTGAGAGCTTAACCTGAACAGTATTTACTAAAATTTAAGTGTTAAGAAAAGAACCTTTTTCTGAGAAAAAGATTTAATTTCACCTGTTGAAATATACAGTTAATTGTCTTATTATAAATGTTTTAGAAAACTATTTATCCTGTAAATTCTCTGTTAAACAAAGGTAAGTTTAGGTGTGTTCTGATATATTGTTTTAAGTTTATTTATCTAGAGTTGGCTTTATTTTAGCTTCAAATCTTGGAGCAAAAACCAGAGACCTTGCCAGAGCAAACAAGAACAGAAGTACAAATGGAAGACTGGTCAAAAGGTAAGGACTTTTAAGGTATTAATACCAAGCCCCAGGTGTTGTGCTAGTTCAAGGCATTGAATGAAGTATGTTTGTTTTAACCAGTATATTAGACAGAAGCAGACAAATGCGTGTGCTTGTGTTCATACACACACACATATACGAGACACACACAAAGAGACCTCCAGATTACAAAAGAGACACAAAGAACGACACACAAAGAAACAGCCATACACACAGAGAAAGGGAGACACATGCGTGTACAGAAAAAAGAAATATACAGAGAAAGAGACATAGGAAGGAAGATAATTAAAGAGGGAGGCACAGAGAAACAGACACACATATGGAGGCACACAGAAAGAGACATGTACACATAGTCTTATAGAGAAAGAGAGGTATCTGAGTAAGGGAAACAGTGAAAGAGAGATGTATAGTAAGGAAGAGAGACAGGAAAAAAGACACACAGAGAGACAGAAGAATGGACTTATGTACAGAGAAAGACTCATAAGAGACAAGTGATACATGCGGTGAAAGAGATGGAGAATGTATACACCTCCCCCCCCCACACACAGAGACACACACACACACACACACAGAGACAGAGATGGACAACATACACACAGAGACAGAGACTAGAATGAGAAAAAGAGGCTAGGGAAACAGATACGTATAGAACAAGGAGGGAGAGAGAATGAAAAGAGATATATATATGGAGATGGAGGAAAAAGAAATCAGAAGACACAGAGAAATAGATTGAGACACATATAAATACAGAGATGTATACAAAGACACATGCACTTCACGAGACACACCCACACAGAGACAGAGTCAGAGGGTGCCAGAGAGAGTCAGAGCTGAATGAAGTATGTTTGTTCTAACCAATATATTAGACAGAATAGCAGAAACTTAAAGATGGAGACAGAAAAAGACACAGAGACAAAGAGAGATATGCAGTCAGAGGCAGAGACAGGGGGAGACAGAGAAGAAGAGACAGATATGCACAGGTGGAGGGGGACAGCCTGAAAGATAGAAACACGGGTAGGCAGTCTGAAGACAGAGACAGACTGAGAGATGGCCTGAAGAAGAGATAGGTAGGTAGGTAGGTAGGTAGGTAGGTAGATGGATGGATAGATAGAGCAGCACACATACAGGAGGGGGAGAGAGAGATTTAAGATCTGTCCAAGTATATGCTAAAAATTTGGATTCCTTGGGAAATGAATCATTCTGAATGCAATATTACATATAACTGAAGGCTTAAGTTCTTAAGTACATCTTTTTTATTTCCTTTCATCTTATAATTTAAAAAATAGGATCCTTACTAAAACACTGTATACATCTCTGCCTTTTTTGTTTCTCCTTGTCCCAACAAAGCTCCTTTTTATCATATATCTATCACAATGTTACTTTTTTAGAAGGTTAAAGGCCACTTTTGGGAATTGCTTTATAATCATTGTACTAAATAAGCTAACAATTATTCATTCTTTTGAGATATAGAAAGATGCTATGCTTTTGGAGTGTCTTTTTCTGATTTCTGCATTTGACTTTTATTTTCATTACTGTTATGAATTTTCTTGCTGTTTGTTTCTTCCATTAGTAATTACCCTTCTTATTTGTGACTCTGGGCTGCTTGTTTTATGAGTTAGAATCCAGATAACTGATTAAATTTTATATAAAGCAATGTTACATAGTACTTGAGTAAGATAGTTAAAGACTTTTAATGCAAAGTTAATAGTTTAGCATATGTGACACTTAATTTTGGTTCTCTCTTCCTCTTCTTCTTCTTTTTTATTTTTATTTTTTATTTTTTGAGTCAGGGTCTCATTCTGTTGCCCAGACTGGAGTACAGTGGCATGATCACAGCTCACAACAGCCGTGACCTCGTAGGCTCAGGAAATCCTCCTGCCTCAGCCTCATGAGTAGCTGTGACTGCAAGTGTACCACTATGCCCGGCTAATTTTTTGATTTTTTTTTTTTTTTTTTTTTTATAGAGACAAGGTCTGACTATGTTGCCCAGACTGGTCTCAAGTGATTCTCTTGCGTCCTGGGCTCAAGCGATCCTCCTGTCTCAGCCTCCCAAAGTGCTGGGATTACAGGCATGAGACTATTTTTATATTCAAGTTTGTGATAAGAATGTGTTGGTATTAAGTTGGGAGCTAATTTGTTGCAGCTGTTTTTTTATTCATGTAGTCAAGTAGGTAAACAAACATTCTATTTTTAAAGAGCTGAAAAACATTTTGCTCTATATACAAAATAAGAAAAAAAGAGCAAATGATGATGCCCTGGTATGTTCTCTATTCACAGGTCATGCTGCTGTGAAAGTCATATTTGTCAAATTAGAGACCAAAGGCTCTTTAAGGAGTCAAAGGAATTATTTTTACTATATCTAAAGAGATAGAGGCTGTGGAGGAAGTCACTCTCACACATGTAAAATAACAAGGAGAGATGTTAAGGAAGGAGCTTCAGAAGCTCCGGGATACTTATGAAAAGGAAGGTTTTATAGATGGTTGCAGGAAGCACAGACTACAACAGACGTGACTGAAAGATCATTAAGAAAATTTGCATTTTTACAGACACATTTTTGACATTGGAGATAGGAATAAGACATTCCTTTTTATAAGGATGTGTTAATAAACATTATCAAGAGGGTGGGGGACAAGGGTAGAAAAACTACCTATTGGGTACTGTGTTCACTATTTGGGTGACAGTGTCAATAGAAGCCCAGACCTCAGTTCCATGTAATAGATCTGTGTAGATCTTGCACATGTACCCCGTTAATCTATAATTTAAAAAAAGAAATATAGCCAAACAGGTAAATGTAGTGACTTTTGAGTTTTGTGATAACTGATATATATAAGTAATAAAATCTCATGTGGTCATCTCCCTGATAGCAAGCTTTATAAGTTATCTTAAAGCAAAAATTGCGTCCAAGTTCTATCTTATACAACTGTTCACAATCTACTCTTATGAATAGTTTTTTTGTTTGTTATTATTTACTTTTTTTTAAACAGTAAATAGGGTTATTTAAGACTTGTGTTACACAGATAATGCCTTTGTGTTGTCTCAAAATTTTCATTATAAGTAGTGCTGAGGTGGTCATTCTTTTTCTAGTTTTATTGTAGAAACATTGCTGAGATTGGCATGATCATGGCTCACTGTAATTTCTGAGCTCAAGCTATCTATCCTTTTACCTTAAAGACCTCCTAAGAAACTACCATTCCCAGATAGTTTTTTTTTCTTTTTTCTTTTGTATAGCTGGGGATGGATGCAGGGGTTCTCATGTTGTTGCCCAGGCTGGTCTTAAACTCCTGACCTTAAGCGATCCTCTTGCCTCAGCCTCTCAAAGAATTGGGATTACACATGTGAGCCACCATACCTGGCCCCCATGGTTCTTTAAGTAGTTTAAAAAATAAAAGATAAAAAAACCATGAATGAATGTATTTTGTAAGTTGATAGAAACAATGTATATGTGAATGTGTGTTGCCAAGTTGAGCACTGATAATTTCTTTTGGCCTTTTAAGAAGTAAATGATGTTTTTGCCTTTTTGTGAACACTTCCTATTTAAGCATTATGTTTTGTCTGTTTTATTTTAAGAAAAAAAAGGAAACGTCATAATCAAAGGAGTTTATATTTATGTAAAGTCAACCTCTGAAAGAATAAGTTGTTATATGATTGGTTATTTAGTCCTTTTTTGCATTTACTTTTTATTTACTTAGTTGTAAGAAAAAAGGCATGGGGTAAGAAATCTCTTATGAATAATTATTGGAATACTGTTATAAATTGCTGATTATTTCATATATTAATCTTGGTGGTTTTTATTAGCAGAACCATGGTCTAGTGGCTTTATAGTATACAATAATGCTATGGAAATAGTTTGCATTTTATTTACATATAAATATGCCTCCCTAAGAATACATATCTACAATTATGTAGGTAAAAATAAGATCTGTATACCAGTTAAATTTTAAAAATTGTGGAACTTATTTAAATTTAGAACCTTTAGGGGTCAGTGTTCCCTAAGAAAGGTTAAAAAAAGGTTACAGTGCCTGCCAAAATTAAACATTGAGTCTGCTATATTTTAAATATTTCTTACCAATAAAAGGTAAGAAATGCTGAGAATCATACAGCTTGAAGAAGCTTTAGATAAAAACCTTTCAGTTTAATGAGTTTCTTCAATATTATTTTTAGGTTTATTATTTTAGGAAATCATATTCAATATGTGTTTTACACACAGAGTAGTTATTTTCACTTATGTAACATCTAAATTTAGATATGAATTACATATTCTTAATCTAATTTTTCTTTAAGCTTAAAAAGTAAGCATGAGTCTCAATCAGGAATCATTGTACCGATGAATTGTAGTGAAAAACCACTTCTAGAGCTGTGTATGTTTCTAGAATTCTTATATGTTGCAGTTTATTGAAGACAAGTAAATACTTTTTAAAATCTTATTTCACTGAATTTAAGTAAAAAGCAACTATCCTTCATTTTAAAATTGGACTGGCATGCATCTTTTGTAGCCATAATTTTTATAGCTTTTCTATAAAATGCAATAAATCATAAAAATAATTTCTAATAAGTAAACAAAACTTAGCAAAAGGTAACTTGTAAGTGATTTGTTAGTTTCTGATTGAGTCAGAACACTATTTGTTTGTGCTTGTCATTTTGAACCTGTGTACCACCATCAACCTCTTTTATTATTGGTTCATTTATCTTTCTGGTCACAAAGTATATATTCTTTTTTGCCTTTTGTCTATCTTTTTTTTGTAATTGAATTATAACTAAAACTATTGCATGATATAAAAATAATTTATAAGAGTAGACACTAAACACTATAGGAAAACATCATTGATGCTTTTACTTGTTAATCATTATGACTAAAATATGATAGTAGAATCTCATATCATCTTCATAAACTATTTTATATTTAAGGCGGAGACAAAGGAAATGGTAAATTGCTTAGAGTGGACATCCATTTCTACCAGCAGGAGAAGCTGATAGAAAAAAGTTTATTTCTCAGGTGTTATAGTTAAGTATTCTTCAAAATTCAAGGTTTTGAAGATAACTAGATATCTAATCATTCTTTGTTAAATTATATAACTTAAATTGTATTTAATAATTGACTTTCTAGTAAGCAATGGCATATTTTTCTTATGTAATGTAATTAGTGGTTTTACCTTATTGCTATATTTTAAAGCAGAAACTAGATTGTACTGGAAAACCAATGCATTTAACAATGTTGATAAAATGTTATGGTGAAAAGAACACAGGTTTTGGAGGAAAATAGACATACGTTCCAATTTTTAAATCTTCTATTTACTACCTACTTGGACTCAGGTACAAGTTTCATAAGTCTTTGTAAGCCCAAATCTTCTAGTATGTGAAATGGAGAGATAATTTCTTTAGGACCATTGTGAAGATTAGGAATGCTGCATGTAAAGGCCCTACCTACTACAACGCCTGAAACAGGAGATGAATTTATTTAATATGTATTTTGATATCAAAGTAATTATATTCAGTTAAGTGATGATGGTAGCAGTTGCAGATACTAAAAAAAATTGACTTATTTTACGGGACCTTTAAATAAATCGTGATTGTTGTCATCGTTATTCCCTCTAAGAGCTATTAAAGGTTTCAAAAGTATTAATAGCCTTAATAACAGCATTTGAAACGGTTTTTATTAATTTATAAGAAATCTGTTTTCTTCAGATATAATAATCAGACTATCATTAGAAATTTGATTTTTCAAAGTTGTATAGCTTATATTTAGTTTATGTGATAAAGAATAATATAGAATCAATAATATTCGTTTAGGGTAAAATCTAATTTTCTCTGTAATGAAATTCCAATTGCAGTAAAAGTCTTCAGATTAATGACATCACAGAATACTTTATGTGCCTTTTCCTTTTGGCAAGTGTGAATTTAAGATTGTGTTTTGCAAGTTTTTTTTATATGCCATAGAGTGGTTAAAAAAAAAAGAACAAGCCTGGGTTCTGATTAAATTTACTATTTATCTCCATAGGACCTAGCTTAATAGAGTGCTAGTAGCTTCTCACACATGACCATCTAGAATATTTGATAGAGTGGGTTTAGGAGTACTGGCAGTTGGCCAACAAGGATTGATTCAGTTCCTGAGGATATGTGAAGGCTACTCTTAGAAGAATGTTGGAAGTTATAGTCTTTTATTAAAACATAAATTCATTTTATTTTAAATACATTTATTAAAATAAATAGAATTCTGAATTTCTTCCTTTTTAAGGCTTGATATGAATGATTCTGTTACTGCTCTTGGCCTCAATCGAAAAATGGAATGAAAAAACAAAAATGTTTTCAAGAGCTACTTAGTTTTCTAACTAGTTATAGCATTTGTTGTGAACTGTGTTTTGAGATTCATTTCTGATATAACTACTTCATGTTGGTGAATTTATTCTATACATTAAAAAAATTATATCTTGGCAGTTTTAAAAATAGATTTTGTCTTTTAGAATAGTTTTAAGTTACAGCAAAATTGAGCAAAAGTACAGAGGTTCCATATGCCCTCTACTCACCTCTCTTTGCTATCAGCATTCAATATTACAGTGATACATTTGTTACAGTTAAACTTATAAGTTCTTAATAAGGGCAAATTTGTGAGGTAGTAGGATTATCTCTCTTTTTATGTTCTTACTAAATTTAAAGAGTGTTTTAAGTTAGTTCAGACTATATTCTTCACGTGGAATTCTTAATATATCTTTGGTCTTCCATTTTATAGAAATGAAGATTACTAGGAAGAATGAGCATGAAAAGTGATTAATTTCTCTTTTAATAGGAGTTTCTTCTCATTTTTATTCTATTGGTATGATCCTCTCTTTGTAGAATTTGTGATTCTATTCCTTAAACCAAAGGAATAGAGTCTCAACTCTGCTTTTTAATATGCAAGTTCTTTCCAATTTATTTGTGGCTGTGAAAATATGAAAAAACTACTTGAATTTGTCAGAAGTTTTTTGCTTTGTTTTAAATTCTCCATCCTTAAGTTTCTGGGCTCCTCTTTAAAAATCCCCGTTCATTTTACAACACACATATGTTTTTGAATATTTAATTTTCTAGATGTGAGAATGTTAGTTTATCATTAGTTAACTGTTGTGGTCTCCTCAGTGTGATTACTATAAAGTTCTGAGTATGCATTGGCATTTTGTTGACTTAGGAGACTTGTATCAATATACATTGGTATATAGTCTGATTTAATACCATTTAGAGAGTTGGTCCAGGTTGACTGTAGAGTAGGACTAATATGACTTCCTGCATTTAAAGGCATTCTAAGTACTTTTCAAAAACCACTTCTAAAATGGTAAGATTTTATATTTTGGCATACATTTACTCACTACCTTTTGGCTATAAATAAGTCTGTTGCAGTGCAATAAAAAAATCTTTTAAAAGGGTTTCCCAAGTACTTCAACATTCAGTGGTTTGGTTTTATTTGAATTGAAACAATCCCTTTTGTAAGACATTATTATTTTTTTGGCAGAATTTCATATACAATCTTTCTTTGTGTTTTACTTATTTTAGGGAATATGAAAAAGCAAACATTCAGCCTTTAACAGTTTTAAATCGATTAAGTATATTATTTCATAATCTAAATTATTGAATTAAAATATTCTACTTTGTAGCTTTTGGATAAAATTGATAATGTTTTACCAAATGGTAAAATTGTGCTGAAAAGATGTAAGGTAAAACATTTTTAAATTTAAAAAATCTTACTTTGACTTTTATGTTTATTCTTTGGCTGATTCTCGTTTTCATTTATCATAACCACTTAGTACTATAAAATTAGTATGAACAGTGTAAACTGAGTGGATTATATTCATGAAATTATACTTGTTAGAAACTGAATGTGCAAGCTTTTGCTATTTCAATATTTTAAAACTTAGCAATTAAATTCTCCCTTTTAATACAGTTTTGTTGTCTGTTCCTAGGATAATTTGATATATTCTAAAATTAATTATCACAGTTAACTAACGTAACTAACAATGTTTATTGCTTTGAGCATTTTTAGTATAGAAATATAATCAAAGTAAAGCACAAGATACTGTTATTTCCTTCTTAATTGTTGTTCTCTCCCATTCCAGAAAAATTCTAAAAAATTCTAAATGATCAGATTAATATCAATCTCTAGCAGATTGGGATAGGTAGGGCTTATTTTAGCATTTGTCTCCTTGAACCAACAAATACTGTAGGAAAGAAATAAGATAGAGGTGTCACAACAAATATGTAGTTCTTAAGATTTCAGGCTTGTGTGCAAACCCTAAGATTTAGAACATAGAGTATTCTGTGTCCTCTACATGAATTATGAAAATGTAAAAAAGTTAGAGTTTGAAGGAATTTCCATTTTAAGTAGATTAAATGGTTTTAAAAGTTTTGTCAAAAATTCAGTGTTGCTAAATTTTGAGTCACTGAAACCTTTTACTCAATTGCTTCTAAGACTTTAAAGTTAAAAAAAAATTAATGATTGCAATTCAGCAAATCTGATTGTTTCCTTTCAGAAACCTTCATTACCTACATTTTGTAATCAGCCAGTATAGAATTTAAGACCAGGACAAGGCTGCATTAGTCCAGGTAAGAGCAAAGATAAAAAAAAAAAAAAATTTTTTTTCATTAAAAAAGCAGTCCTTGATCTCTTGAGAATGCAGTAGAAACTAGCACCAGAGACTTCCTCTGCATTTTTAATAGACCATTTGCTTTCTATGATGTTCTATATTGGCCTTTTATTATCTTTTCTCTCCCCTTCCCCCAAATCATTTGAAACGAACATAGTATCAGAAAACAAATTTACTTTTCTGAAGCACTCCTTTTGGTCTCAAGTATTTAATGCTTTTTTAAAAAAGTTATAAATGGTAACTCTAATAAGAGGCTGATGATGCTATAGTGTAACAGACTAACAAGGCACTGGTTTAGCAGTCATAAGTGATTAATGAAATAGCAGTCCTACCTTTTCCTTTTAGGCTTTTCTTTTTGTTTTTTGTTTTATTTTGAGAAACAAATGGTGAATTTGAATAAAACATATCATTTGCATAGAAAGTTATGTAATGATGCCATATAGAGTATAATGATTTCCTAAACCTTGTATTTAAAGTAACCTGAATTACAATGAGAGATAAACAGAATATTTACCCATCCCTTATGAGCTGCTGCTGATATGTAAATTTATTCTTCTACTTTGCACAAATATACTTTTGAGCTACTGCTTAAACACTTTGAGGTCCTTAGTCAAACAGTTTTAATGATGCCTCCAATATTATGAAAGTGTGACATTTGATGAATGTCTCATATAGTTTTGATATCTGGGCACATGTCAACAAAAAAATTGAGCATTGGTTTGTCATGCAACACCTAGATAATTTATAATTTTACTGTTTATATCCATCTTGACATTTTTTATCTGCCAAAGGCAGGTTTCATTTGGAATCTTAATCTGAGATTTATTTGGTGGATCTGGAAATCATAGCTAGGGTTCCCACAGGAAATGGTCCATCTACCAACAGATTAAATGGCAGTCCTGCAGTTGTTAGGGGAGCTCTGCATTTAACACACATGCATACTCATTCAGTCAGCACTGTGGAGAAAAATTAAAGTAGTAACCCAGGTTTAGGAACAATGTAGCTAAAAAGTCCCATATTTGCTGAATGACAAAGGGTTATATAGGAGCATTTCATTTTATTATTCTTGCTTGAATTTCTTGTTTGCTTTGTTGAGTCTGCTGACGAATACTAATAAATGCCTGCAACAATCCAGACGAGAGATGCCTGGCAACAAAGCTATGCGGTGGACCTCCCTGATCTTCTCCAGTTCACAACCTGACCTTTTGAAAAATTGGCTGGGCTAAGCTGCAGAATTTGGGTGTAATGGTTATTGTTAACTCCAGCTTTAGAATTTATTAATTTGTGTGATCAAGACTTACCTATACTTCAAAGTTTCAAAAGACCAAACACAATCATCCGTCCATTAGAACTAACATTGTGTTTCAGTGGTTCCTGCTTAGTACCTGACTGGTGATTCTTCTATTTTGTTTTCCAGATCTAAATATGTTCCTAAACAGAATAAATGGTACATACAAAGATATTCTGTTTTTTCCTTGTTACACATACTAGAAAATTTACCTTCTATAAATGATTTGTGAAATTGTTGAATTTATAGACATCTGGTATGTTAATTCTTAACAAACAAAAAATGTATAATTGTTAGACCTATTTTACTTGCAGTTGTAGGAATTTAAGACTTACCAGGTCATTCATTTTTTAATTAACTTATACAAGTTATTCCTATAATAAGGATATTTGAGAAAGCCTGAAAAGTTTAGCAATATATTGTAAATAGCCAAATAGCTTGTATCATTGGTGGGGAATAGAGAATAAGGATTATTGTAATGTTAACTAATCAAATTTTTGGATAGTTTGTTACAATTATTTCAGCATGTTTATAATGTTTTAATAGAATGATGGAAGTTTTACAAATCTTTAATTTATGTGATATGTTTATAAGCTAAATAGGTAGCCTAAGCTTTAGGAGATCACATTATTATATTGTGCTCGTTGCCTTCCTATGTTGAAGGATGTTGAAATTTAAAAGCTTAAATATATGGTAGAATTTCAAATACTTATGTACTTTAAGTAGTTCTAACACAAATGTCTAACCTTAATGTGCAAATGAATAAGTTATGTGATATTGACAGGTTTCATGATTTTTTGGCTTAGAAACCTTAATGGAAGCTTACTTCAATATCTTGTAGCTACATCTAGCCTCCATCCCCCAATATGTTTTTTACTTCTCCTCGATATATGTACAATATACCTTGTTAAGAACTACTAAGAATCTATATCTGTGCTTTCCAATATGGCAGCTACTGGCCACATGTGGCTGTTGAGCCTTTAAAATGTGGCTAGTCCAAGCTGAGATTTGCTGTTAGTACAAAAAAAAAGTATAATTTCTAAAAACATTTTTATGTTATATGTTATCATATTTGTGATAATATTACTATATGTCTTTTATTACTTGTTTAATGGGCTTACTAGGAAATTTAAAATTATTTAATTAGCTTTAACAATATATTTTTTAGATAGTGCTGATTTATATGATTTAACATATTACTGGGACTACCTGCCCTTCTGCCACTAACTTTTTATTGACTTCTTTGCAAGGGTTACTCATGTGTCTGTTTTCCTAAGTTTTTGTTATTTTTCCTGAGAGCAGCTGGACTTTTAAATTTTACATTGACACCCTATCCAGCACCTGGCACCGTTTTGGTGCTTATAAGTGGCAGAGTACTCATTTTTACTCTTTGTTTACTCTCCATATATCCTTTAGATGATTGTCTAAATGAGTATTTTCTTTTATTGACATTTCATTTCAGTGAATAAAAGTTATAATATTATCCATTGCTTTTTTGCTATTTGTTTTAGAAAGATGATGAACTTATAGTATAGAAAGGAAGACAAACAAAGATGAGAAGGCCGTAAACTGTAGAGACCACATCTATGTAATTCTTCTGTAATCTGTCCAACCATAACACGTTAGTAATTAACTTGGTGATGAGATGAAAACACAATGATTCTCTCTGTAGTTTCATTTTTGCTGTGTGTGGAGATAATTCAAAAGTATGTTGGCAGGCTTTTTTTAAACCTAGATAGAGGGCATTAATTACGTAGACCAATGAAAGTGAAAATTATAGTTTTACTTATTTTATAACTGTTGAAGCCAAAAAAACAAATTTAAAAAGCTGAGAGAGTTAGTATATAGTTCCCAAGTAACAAATTTGCATTGTTTAAGCCAAAGATCCAAAAGTTGCCTAATTTCCTGTGACTTCTAAATTAGATTCTCAGAAGGATAAGATCCTGTGATCTACTTGTTATGATCCTGATTGTAATTACTATCATGTGCCAGTATATAGTGAGTTATCAAATTATGTGATGGACATGTGGTATTTAAATTTCTTATTTTCCTGCTATGGGATTACATTTACAGAAATATACTGTTAACTTTCTTTCTACAAGATAGAATTGTCTTCCAAGATATTTTCTTAATGTCAGGATTTCTAATTTTTTAAAGAAGACTTTTGCTTTCATTCTGGCCTGAAGGATTTCTAAATTTCAAAGTCCTATTACTTCTGTAATTTATTAATTTTATAATCTGCATTATAATGCAAACTTCATTAAACAGGTATTAATTACAAGTTTTAGCATTAAATATTTTATTTTCACTTTTATATTTCTCATTGAATTGATAGCATTCTATTTATTTTCCATTTTCATGTCTTCTGATATTTTAATAAGAATGTATTATATACATTAATGTTTCTGAAAGATTTTTTCACGTAGTTGATAAAATTTCTTGAAAGAAAACAATTAATGTATAGCTCACAACTTGCTTTATTAGAGTAGACTATGTAAAATACTGACTTTAGCTGCACAACTATATTCCGGCAACTGGACATCAAATAAATTGAGAAATTTTTGGATATGAAAGCTAGAATAATAATTAAGAGAATATATTTCTTTCTTGCTTTTATTTGTAATATTTGAAAGAAATAAAGCTACAAATTTGAATTATAAGCTTAAATGTGATTTTAAGATGGTGATATTTATTGTCTCACAGAAAGGTAAGATAAATCGAAAGAGAAACTAGCTTTTAGCAAAGCAGATTTTAAAGATAATAATAGCTAATATTTATTGTGTATTCTGTGCTGGCACTTTTCCAAGAGACATACATGATTTAAATAATTTAATCTCTTAACAACATTTTGAGGTAGATGCTATTATTTTGTACTTTTTTTACTGCTGGGAAAATTGATGAAGGTTTAAATAACAGCTATGTTGTGGAGCCAGAATTCAAACCCTGTTGTCTGTGTTCAGAACCCATGTAGTTCTGTGGTTCTGCTTGAAAGATTTAAATATATCGGTGTTGTAGTGCTTAGACTACTTGGATGGTATAAACTTTTATATTATACATATTCATATTAGGTGAGACCACTGTGATAAGACATTTGTAAGTTTCTGATAATGTTATATTGGAAGGGAGCACAAGTAATGTACATCTGTGATGTATATAGATATATGGAGAAAGAAAGCATATGTAACAGGCATGTATGTGGAAAGATAATCTGCTACTCCACAAATGGGAAATAGTTGAAAATATTCAGAAAATATTCAGTATTTGCGTGTACACACACACACACACACACACACACACACACACACACACCCAGAGAGAGAAAGAGAGAGAGAAAGCGTGCTACATTTAAATTACTTAAGGAATTGAGAGAAGTTATTAGGAGCCACTAGCTGT
>CAUYQG010220661.1:0-21554 GCA_963574415.1 Tarsius wallacei
TTATTGTAGAGATGAGGTCTCGCTTGCCCAGGCGGGTCTCGAACCCGCGGGCTCAGGCAATCCACTCACCTCAGCCTCCCAAAGGCGCGGGATTACAGGCTGAGCCACCGAGCCCGGCTTGGGGTTTTTTTTTTAGTTGGAGTCTCACTCTGTCACCCAGGCTGGAGGGCAGTGGCACACTCTCGGCCACCGCAGCCTCGACCTGCTGGGCTCCGGCGATCCTTCCACCTCAGCCTTCCAAGTAGCTGGAACTACAGGCGTGTGCTACAACGCCCGGCTAATTTTTTTGTTTATTGTAAGATGAGGTCTCGCCAAGTTGCCCAGGTGGGTCTCGAACCCTCGGGCTCAGGCAATTCACTTACCTCGGCCTCCTGGAGCGCAGGATTACACCGAGCCCGGCCGAGTATCTTTTTTATATGTATAAGGGTCAGTTTTATATTTATTGTTGTGAATTGTCTGTTTGCTCACCTTTTTCTATCATGTTTTTGGTCTTCTTTAAAAAAGTTTTAAAAGTCTTTAAAATTTATTTAAAAATTATAATGAGCCGGGCTCGGTGGCTCAGCCTGTAATCCCGCGGCTTTGGGAGGCTGAGGTGAGTGGATTGCCTAAGCCCGCGGGTTCGAGACCCGCCTGGGCAACTTGGCGAGACCTCATCTCTACAATAAAAAATAAAAAATAAAAAAAATTAGCTGAGCGTGGTAGCGCGCGCCTGTAGTTCCAGCTACTAGGAAGGCTTAGGCGGAAGGATCGCCGGAGCCCAGCAGGTCGAGGCTGCTGTGGCTGGGAGCGGCCACTGCACTCCAGTCTGGGCGACAAAGTGAGACTCCAACTCAAAAATAAATAAATAAATAAATAAATTATAATGAATTATATTAATTTAAATGTAAAAGTTTTTAATTTAATATTTATTATTAGCCATTCATTTGTGGTATATATTGCAGAAATTTTCCTCCCAGTACAGTATTTGTTTTTTGAGCTTGTTTATGGCATTTTTTTGCCATGTAAAATTTTTAAATTCTATGTCATTCAATCTATCCGCGTCTTCTTTTTATTGACTCTGAATTTTAAGTGCTACTTAAATGAACCTTCTTTCTATAAAAAGCATTTCATTTACCTTTCCTTTCTTCTAGTACTTGTGTTATTTTATTTTTTACATTTAGGTCTCTAATTTAGAGGTTTATCTATGTGTGTCTTTGATCCAGTAGTTTGAGATACCACCTTAAACATATACCAGATTTTGATATATTTTATTTTATTTCTAGACTTTCTCTTCTATTCCATGGATCTATTTATCTATGCACCAATGTCATTCTACTATTTTAATTATAGAAAATGTGTGTGATATGTTTTAATGTCTGCTAATACCTATCCTCGCTCAGAAATGCTATTTTTCAATGTTTTTCTAACTATTTTTCTGTGTTTGTTTTTTCCATAAGGACTTTGCAATCAATTTGTCTAACTCCATTTTTTTAAAAACTTAAGATATTCTAGCTTTTGTTTTGGCAAGTGACTATAGAAGCTGGGCAGGTAGCATCAATGCATAACCTGAGCCACGTGTGATATCTACACAGCCATGCTTTATTTAACAGGAGGAGTAGCTACTTACTTCCAAAAAATGTCACTCAGAGTTCTGGAACGCTATTGCCGGATCACCTGATTGTCTTCAAGAGAAATTAGAAATCTGAATGTGTATGCATAATCTGCCATTTTAAAAAATGTTGGGACGAGCTCAAAAATTTTAAAAAACATTGCATGGGACAATCAGGAATTAGGGCTTGCATTCACACTACTGTCTCTCATTTTATGAAACTAAAGTACCATGAACCCCTGATTGTATAAGTATCAAGGTTAGAAGAGCTGCCCAAGCATCACCAAAGTACTTAATATCAAGATTTGAATTAGAACACAATTCTTGCAGTTCCTAGCACTCCCCTTATCCTCAGTAATCATTATACTTGTTCTACTATTATGTATTCAATAACCCACTTGAAATTCAGGGTGCTTTAAATAGGTTAATCATTTCTCAAGACATTTACATTTCAAACTTTTAAAAAATTGTATCATTTTCCCTTTTTAACTTAAAATCAAATGCCACAGGGCAGATTTTTATTCATGGTTCCTCAAGACAAGGTATAATTTATCATCTTAGTAGCATTTTTGATGTATTGCTTTTGAAAAAAACATCTGCCAAGAGATTAGAAATATGATATCTGGATAAACAGTTGTCTGCAAGTTGAAAAGCAAAGATTCTTCTCAATTAACTTACATCACATTAGACATTTATGTCAACTGGGTACTTCATGGAATTTGACATCAGGACAAATATTATTAATAATAAATCTATCAGGTATATTATAAAGTATAATTAGTTACTATCTGAAGAGTGCTTTGTATGTAAAAACTGCTTTATAAATTCCAGGTATTATTTCTCATTAATAACCTTGAATGCATTTCACAATAATCGAAAGTGAATAAATTTGACATGAATCAAAATTGGCCATGACCTGGGAATGGTATAAATGATATGATTATAAAACTCAATGATGCCAGGTATGGTGGCTCACGCCTGTAATCCCAGCACTTTGGAAGGTGGAGATGAGAGGATTGCCTGAGTCCACAGGTTCGAGACCAGCCTGGGCAACATGGCAAAACCTCATCTCTACAATAAATCAAAAAATTAGCCAGGCATGTTGGCACATGCCTGTAGTTCCAGCTACTTGGAAGGCTGAGGCAGAAGGATCACCTGAGCCCAGTAGGTCGAGGCTGCGATGGCCATGAGTGTGCCACTGCACTCCAGCCTGGGTGGCAGAGTAAGACTCCGACTCAAAAAAAAAAAAACCCTCAATGATTCTAACCAAATAAGAAGGAATAAATAATGGAAATAGATATAAACATTTCAGAAAGAACTAAACACTAATCCATAACAATATAAAAGCTAAGGAAAATTGTTGTATAGAAAAATAGTAAAATTGTGAGGGGACACAATAAGATGGCCATTTGACTATTGCTTTGGATTAAAGTGAGATGCTCTTTTTTTATAGAATTGATCATTTGACTTCATGTGAAAAATCTAAAAGAATCAAATCAAGGAACTAATTACCCCTATAAATCCTTGAAGTATATGAAGACTCAAAAATTTTCCAGGGGTTATAAATGAGGATCCTGTATTTCATTGTAATTAAGAAGATATCCTCTTCAAAATGTTGCTCAGCAACTTGGAGTTAAAACTATTGCTTCCAGAACACTTACAATTGAAAAATAAAAAGACAAATAAGCCAATTAAAAATGGCCAAAGGAACTGAATAGACATTCTTTCAAAGAAGACACAGTAAGTTCTCATTTAACATCACTGATAGATTCTTAAAAACTATAACTTTAAGTGAAATAACAAAACCAATTTTACCATAGACTAGTTGATATAAATAAGAGTTAAGCTTTTATGGCATATTTCTGGTCACAAAAACATTACAAATTTCTAAATAAAGACAAAAACACTTCTAATATTTAACATTCAAACAAACATGGGCTCTACATACATTTAAGAAAGATTAATAAAAGCAATAAAGATCATTGCTTACCCACTTATTCCAGTTCAGGGTTGCAGGTGGCCGGAGCATATCCTGGCAGCTCAGGGCTCAAGGTAAGAACCCAACCTGGACACTCACATACACTCTCACACACACTCAGATTGGACCAATGTAGACATGCCAGTTTACCTACAGGACACAGCTGTGGGATGTGGGAGAAAACTCCTGAAGTCATGAGAAGAACATGCAAACTCTACACCGACAGTGGCCCCGGCTGAAAAACTACTTATTTTTCCTCATCAATGTTATAAGGAAATGACATTGAATGAAATGATGTTATTTAAGGATCTACTGTATACAAATGGCCAATAAGTACATAAAAAGCATAAAAAGATGTTCAACATAATTAGTCATTAAGGAAATGCCTATGACTATAGGTTTATGTTTTGTTTGTTTTGGTTTTGATGAAAACAACAAGGGTGGGGAGAAATTGGAGCCCTTATATATTGCTCTTGGGAATGTAAAATGGTGCAGTCACTGTGAAAAACAGTTTGGTGATTCCTCAAAAAAGTAGACATGGATTACCATATGATATAGCAATTCCACTCCTAGGTATATACCCAAAGAATTGAAGGCAAGGACTCAAATAGATACTTGTACACCAATGTTCATTCCAGTATCATTTACAATAGCCAAAAAGTGGAAACAACACAAGCATCCATCAACAGATGAACTGATAAACAAAATGTGGTCTGTATATACACAATGGAATTCAGCTATAAAAGGGAATGAAGTTCTGATACGTGCTACGGCATTAATGGGACCTTGAATACACTGCCTAAGTGAAATAAACCAGACATTAAAGGACAAATATTGCATGATTTCACTTAGATCAGGCAAATTAATAGAAACAAAGTAGAGTAGAGATTATCAGAGGTTTAGGGAAGGAGGAATGAGGAGTTATTGCTTAATAGGTATAGAGATTCAGTTTGGAGTGAAAAAGTTTTGGAATATGCTGGTGATGGTTGTATAACATAGTGTATGTAATTAATGGCATTGAATTGTGCACTTAAGAATAGTCAAAATGCCAAATTTTATGCTACATATATTTTGCCACAATTTTTAAAAATTAATAATGTAATATGCCAAAAGCCATTGAATCATACACTTAAAATAGGTAAATTATATATATGCATTATACCTCAGTAAAGCCATTATTTTAAAAAAACTATTGCTGCTAAGGCCAAAAATACCTCGTAAGTATTACTTACACACATTCACATAAATAGACTTGTATATTAAATTCTTGATCTCAAGTAAGCTTCCCTGATCACCTCTAGTTCCATCAGAGTTAACCTTACCCATGCTTTTTCTTCATAACATCTTCATAGTTGAAATTTTCTCCCCTATTAGACTGCTAACTCCATGAGAGCAGAGGCTAAGTTTGGTTTTCATTCACTACTGCTTTGTTGTGTCTAGCATAGTTTCTGGAATATAATTGGTGTTGAATGAATAAAAGAATGGGAGGGATGGATGGATGGATGGATGGATGCATGACTAATTGGACATGGATAGGTGGGGGTTTTGTCAGTTGATAATGTTACACTTTCAGAATTTATGGATTAAACAGCACAAAGAAAATTCAGATAGAGTAATGAATAACACACGATTTTCAAAATGGCCTTGGGAACCCATCCCAAGAGAGATACCTATACACATATGGAATACAGTGTGAAACGTTGTTAAAGAAAAGTTCACCCAATTTTTATCTGAAAGGTGATACAAGGAGTTTTTAATGGTACTATCTTGCAGTTGGAGAAAAGATTCACTTACACATTGTATAAAAATTGAATCTGGGAGATAAAATATTAAGAGAAACTTTAAATGCCAGAAATAAACAAACATAAGCTACTGATATAAGAAGAAAACTACCAAACAGAGGTCAAGAGATCTGATTTATTTGAATTAGAGAAACAACAGTTCAGGTAGAAAAACACACACATACAAAAGTGTCTAACTTGAGAAGAAAAGACTTTAGATTGAAAAGGTTTGAAACACAGTAAAGCAAGAGCAAAGGGCAAACTCACACTGAAATTAGAAAAAATATTCCTGGAGCTAATTGTTGTCAGAAAGTGGAACCATTTCCCTAAAGAGGTAATTATAGTAAACTCAATAGCAATGTTCAAATGGAAATTAAATGTTTATGGAAAATGTGATGTTCATTTTTCTGATACAGGAAGTTCTACTGGCTGACGCATGAGTTCATTACCCTCTTCCATTTTCTCCTTCTATCTTTTGCCTACTATGAAGTTTTCCATTTTATATAAGACTGGGTCTGATGAGAGTTTTACAATTGGGTGCTTGGTCAGCATTTTATATTTTATAGGAGGCATTTGTTTAAATGCCATATTTAAAACTTCACCAAAAAGACTAGGATAGTGAAGGCTATACAAAATGATTTTCTCAGCTTGTGTTCAGTGTAAGAAGCTATCTTAGGCCAACATTTCGCAGTCTAAGGGACATTGACACTTAACATTCTGTGGAAATTGATAACCAGAATTGGGATTTCTGGTTTAAATAGAAAATTTAGAACCCTAGACCCCAAGAATATGATAGTAAAGGAATAAACCCACATTACATCAGCGGAGGAGAGATTTTAAGAAATTTCTAGAAGATGAAGAAGGAAAGCCTGTTGACAAATTAAACAAAGTAAAGACAAGACAGCGCCATGCTATGGAGGCGAAATAAGAATGCTTTTTATTCTGGCAGCAGCTCAGGGGAAGCAGGTACTACAGGAAGGTCAGGGTGCAAAGAGGAACACAGAAGAGGAGGAGGTTGATGGGCATTTTTCATCTGAAAAGAGTTTCACAGGGCAGCCTCCTCCCCCGCTCTCTACCTCTTCTCTCCAGGACAGAATTTTATTCTCAGGAGAAAAACCAGAGGGCTCTTCTCTTAGGAACTTAGTGAACTGCCTGAGGAGAATTAGAGTGGTAGATGTCAGTAGCCAATATCATTTTGACATCTGTAAGCCACCTCTAGTTTACAGTCTGCTCCCTTTCTCCACTCCTCCACTCTTCCTCACCCCCCACTCCCCACCCCCTACCCCCATGGATACAGAGTTCCTGGTCAACCATCTTGATGATGTTAAAGAACCAATGAGAAAAACAGCAAAGGCACTCCCGCCAGCTACCTGGAACAATCAACATAGTCAGACAAGATCACAGACAGATGAAAAAAACCATTAGCATCAAGGGGAGATAAAAAGATATTGTGCAGATAAAACAAAATCTTATGAAAATGCAACCATTAAAGGTGTTCTTGAGAAAAACAGAATGGATCCAAGACAGCAAACAGCAAAAGTAAGGGTAATAAAAGATGTTTCTGATATGATTTTTTAAGCAAATGTTTTTTCCATCACGAAGAAAAAATTAGAAACTTCAGGAAAAAAATTAATAAAAGTCATGGTCCAAAGAAGTTAATTAAACCGTGACCAGACTTGGATGGAAAATATGAAAAGAATTCATATAGGAATGTTCATTATATAAATATTAGTTTTGAGTGGCCCAGGGATCATGACATTGGGATCCAGAACACCCTTTTCCTGTTGAATGGACAATATTTGCATAAATATTCTCATCTGACATAGGAGTCAAGAAAAACTCTTTAAACAAATATATTAAAAGAGGAATAGACAAAAAAATACTATAACTAAATGTTTAAATATTCACATGTAACTAATAGAAGAACTAAGATAAAAATTACCAAAAATTAGAAGTGGAAAATGAGCTAAGGAAAAGAAGTGAAATAAGTCCTCTTCTGTCAGGGGGTAATAGACACTGGCTTAATTGATTAATCAAGAAAGAGAATTATGAGCATGTTTAATGTATGGGGATAATCACCAGAAAGTGAGAATGTTTGGTTGGCTGCTTCTGTGGGAAAACATGGGCTAGGAGGTTGTTATTTTTCATTATAAACCCTTGTATATTTGTTTGTTGCTGTTCTTGTTGCTATATATAAGCATCACTTTCATCAAGATTAAATGCAAAATTGTTTTTCTGAAAGTCAAAGAGGAAATACTAGATTTTAGAACCATCATCTCCTCACTTATGTGAACAGTAAGCGGTCAACTAAACTGAGGAAAATAAACCTAACACATTCATTAGGTCCTGTCCCTAATCCCCAAGAAGAGTAAACATGGCCAAAGGACTTGAGAAAAAGATTAAAACTGGTTAAAAAAAAAATCATCCCAGGACAACTATGATAGTTTGGAAGAAACATAGCCACTGCTTTCAAATGTGGCAAGGTCATTGCTGGGCCAGGGGATACCCATGACAGTAATGGCCACCCTGAATGGAGGAGTGTCAGGAAACAATGGTGGGATTGCCTGCCTGAGAGCACCAGAGGCCAGAGAAGGCAAGGGGCCTCACACTGGTTAAGAGAATAGAAAGCAATGATGAGGGGTTGCTATTTTTTGGACAACATGATCAGGAAGTCTTCTCAAATAAGTTGGCATTTGAACAGAGACCTGAATACAATTAAGGAGCAAGCTGTGAATATACCTAAAGGGGGAAAGTTCTAGAGAGGGAAATCAGCATGTAAAAAGACCCTGAGGTAGAAGCCAGGATCAGTATGAGACACTTCCCTCAATGTCTTCGAGGTGTTTCTAACTCCATATGGTCCAAATTATATTCCTTGTATTTCTCCTCAAGCCAGTCTGCTTCCAGCACCCCCAGACTTAGAAGATGGTGCAACCACATGGCCACTGGAAAGAGCCAAGAAGCTAAGAGCCTCTTCCTGTTTGCAATATCTAAGGCATCCTGAGGATGACCATCCTAATCCACCTTGGTCTCACCATTTGCAGGGGCTCTGGCAGCAGGTTCTCCATGGTCTTCAGTATCCACTTTTGTTACAGTTTCTGTCCTGCAGCATTTAAAAAGACAAGTAAAAGCATGTGAATCCTTTACTAAATTAGAGCTATCCAAAGACTTTCCAAGACTCTTAGGATGAAGCCCAAATAATTAGCTTAGCCTAAGTTATCCCACACTATCCAGACCTGTTGACCTCTCCAGTCTCCTCTTGCGTACTCTCTGTCCCTCTGTTCTCTGCACTCCATTCAGTGTCTTTGCTTCAGGCCGGAGAACACAATTCTCCCTCTTGTTCAGATTTGTGGCATCTGTTCTCCTCATGTGGCCATTCCTTCAGCAGGCTATGTTTTAGTGACCCTTCGGATCTCATGTCAAATGTCACTTCCTCAGAAAGAGTTTTTCAGATTACTGAATAACAGATAATCAGACCCTGGTTATATTAGTTTTTGTGCTTTTCCTCCTTCACCAATCTCTTAAATTCTCTGAAGGAGGGAACAGCGTCTATTGTTCTGGTACCCTAGCCCTTACAACAGTGTCTGGCACACAACAGGTCTTCAGTAAAGTCAGCCTTATCCCTCCAAAGTTCCTGGCTCCACATCAGTTCATCCTGGCCTTCCTTCAGGGCTTCTAACATCCTCTTTAACCCCAATGACAGGACAAGCCACACCAGGTTTCTCTCTTGCTGGATAAAGGAAGGTCACTATTCCCCAAAGCTGGGGTAAAAAGAAGGGCTGGAGAAGGGCTGCATCCTCTCTGTCAGCCAAGTGGGATCTTGCCTGCCTTGTCCCACCCAGATGGTGCTCTGTGTCCCTCATCAGACAAGAGGTGGTAAGTATTAGCAGAGAGAGATGAGAGTTCTGTGTGGGAGAGCAAATCCCAGACACTGATGCCTGACACACAGTCTCAAGGGGTTGGGTGCAGTGGCTCATGTTTGTAATCCCAGCACTTTGGGAGGCTGAGGCAAGAGGATCACTTGAGGCCAGGAGTTTGACACCAGCCTGGGCAACATAGCAAGACCTCATCTCTACAAAAAATTTCAAAAAATTAGCTGAGTATGGTGGTGCATTCCTGTAGTCCCAGCTACTCGAGAGGCTGAGGCAAAAGGATCACCTGAGCCTGGGAGGACAAGGCTATGGTGAGCCATGATTGTGCCATAACACTCCCGCCTGGGCAATATAGTGAGACTATTACTAAAAAAAAAAAAAAAAAAAAAAAAGACTTCCAGACTTACAGCCTCAGGGACACAGCTCCTATTCCCTATAGAAGGGGGATAATAGGTACCAGAAGCTATTCAGAAGTCTCTTAAATAATTGCAACAATAATAGTTAATATTTATTTGGTATTTACCATGAGACAGGCACTGAGGTAAACATTTTAAATACCTTATTTAATTCTATCAATAAGCTATGAGTTAGGAAATATCATTTTGCAAATGAGGAAACACACTTAGAGTGTGGGAGAAGAAATCAACCCTTCTCAGTTTTGTTGTCAAAGCATGACACAGAGACTCAGAGATCAGGGTAGTGAAGGAGCTCTTTTAATCTTGTTCTTGAAAGAATGGGTGCTTCTCAGGTGAGCAGGCACACTGAGACAGTCACAGCCAGCGTATTTATGCCTCTAAAGCATGAGTTTCTCCCCTGGTTCCCCATTGACTGAGTACTTCAGAGGTTATATCACTTTCCTAGAGGTAGCCTAAGCAATAATTTTGTACAAATAAGGTAAAACACAAGCAGTTTCTCACAAATAAGGTAAAATACATATTTCTGAATTCTGATTGGGTCCCAATGTTCACCAAAAGAGAAAGCCCACTAAGAAAAGAGGAAGAACCAGGAAGTGAAGTAACAAATTGCCATTTTGAAAATGAATCACTATTACAAAGAGGTTCAGTGATTTGCCTTCATCTCACAGCTAAATAACTGGCAGGACCAACTTTCCAATGCAAATCACGCTGTGTTGGCAACATGGACTTTAATGGTAAAAGTGGTGTAAACTACTACAATTTGACAAAGGCCATTAACTGTCTGGTCTCTTGACACCATTAGGAAATTGTTCTAGCAAATATAAACTAAGGCGAACTTAAAAAAAAATACAAACTCAGTATAATTGTCTTGAATATATTCATGATTGTGTTTTTCAATTATACATGTGACTATACTATTTGTGATTTTAAATGAGCCATGTTCTTCCAAAAAACTGTTACTCCAGGCCAGGTGCAGTGACTCATGTCTGTAATCCCAGCACTTTGGAAAGCAGAGGTGAGAGCACTGCCTGAACCCAGGGGTTTGAGATCAGCCTAGGCAACTTGGTGAGACCTTGTCTCTACAACAAATCAAGAAAAATTAGTTGACTGTAGTGGGGCTCACCTATAATTCCAGCTACTTAGAAGACTAAGGTGGAAGGATCACCTAAGCCTAGCGGGTCAAGGCTGCAGTGGCCATGAGCATGCCACTGCACTCCAGGCTGGGTGACAGAGTGAGACTTCAACTCAAACAAACAAACGAACAAAAAACCAAAACTGTTACTCCAAAGCACAGTAGTTACAAATGTGTTATAGAGGATGTAAGCTCTAATTCTTCTATTATTGAGAAGTTTTGGTTTTGTAGCCCTCAGGTCAATAAGCTGTACTGCCGGATCGATAACTAGACTGTTCTGACTTGGTACTAAGCACTTTGCTTATGTATTACAGTGTGTTGGAACTCCCAACTGCAGATATATGCAAAGTGGTAGAAATTAATGTCCACTTTTTCTCTATCTACTCCCCAACTATGAGTAGGTGAGATGGCCCTGCAGGTGGTCCCCACCCCTCCCAGGTTTCAGTGGTTTCAGTGAATGTGGCCCTAAGCAATACAGAGAAATAGAGGAATCAAATGCTTTTTTCCATAAAAGGTTCTGCACGATGGAATTTTACCTTTGGCTTCTCCATCCCCCGCCCTCTCTGTTTTCTGTGCCACATAACCATATATTCAAATAACAAGAGGTATGGCCATATGCCTTTACATTTATAAAGATGGTGACTTCTCCTGACTGCTAAAGACATGGCACATCCAGTATTTACCCTTTCTTCAAAAAAGGAGCACTTTGACTCTACAAAAAATGACCTGAAGATCTAGAATGCGAATTGACAAATTAACAGAATTACTATTAGTGGTTATAAGGAATTACTCCTGTGTTGGTACACCATGCTATGCTATTTACAAAAATATTTGAAAGAAATACTTTTGAAAGACTTTTGCCTCACTGTATCTTAGTATAAACAATTAGTAAGAAAACAGTTCATCTTTGCCTTATAAGACAGAGTAAAAAGTCCAAACCACTTGTATCAAGCAAGACTTGACAATTAAGACGTTATTAGAACAAGAGAATATCCACCATTTACTATCTGAGTGACCTTGGACAAGTTACTATATCTGTCTGAGTTTCAAATTCTATCAAATGATATCACATAAACTATTGTGGGAAACCATATACCACCCCCAAATTTACTTCTTTAACCTATTTCTTTTCTTTTTTTTCTTTGAGTTGAAGTCTCACTCTGTTGCCCAGGCTGGAGTGCAGTAGCACGCTCACAGCCACCACAGCCTTGACCTGCTGGGCTCAGGTGATCCTTCTTCCGCCTCAGCCTTCCAAATAGCTGGAACTATAGATGCATGCCACCACACCCAACTAATTTTTTTTTATTTATTGTAGAGATGAGGTCTTACCAAGTTGCCCAAACTGGTCTTGAACCCCTGGACTCAGGCAATCCTCTCACCTCTGCCTCCCAAAGTGCTGAGATTACAGGCATGAGCCACCAAGCTCAGGTTTCTTTGGCCTGTTTCAAGATGGCTATTCAGAGGGGCTACAAATGTAGGAATAGCTCAGAAAGGCTGCCTCTTTTGGGGGGAGATTTATACCTGCAAAGAAAATCTACATTTATGACTGAAACAGGGGAAGTAAACAGACTTTCTGTGAGTTCACCTGATTTGCCTTATCAGTTTTAGGAAGGATTAACTCTACAGGAAAAACAAACAAACAATTAGAGGCCCCACATTTTAAAAGTTCTGACAGAGAAGCTTTTACCACAGGCTACACAATCCATTCTTTCTGAGGGCCACTCACTGAGAGAATCAACGGCATCACAGACCACCTTTGCTGACCCAAGCATGCGCTCTTCTCATCCCCCAGGACCTCCCCCCAGAAGCTTCGAGCCCCTCTTCCTTTCTGTAGGGTATAAAAACTTCAGTCACCTGGGCCCGTCTTTGAGTCTCATGTTTTATGTGGTTCCCAGGCACATGTGCATGTTTTGCACATGATTTGTGTGCCTTTTCTCCTGTTAATCTATTATCAGTTTGTTTTAGAGGGTCAAAACATTAAACCTTCAGAAGTGGGGGAAGGAAAGTTCCTGCTTTCCCTACACTAGCTACCTCATAGAGTTTATTGTGTAGATTATAAAAGTTGTTTATTGTGTGAATTATAAATGTGGTTGTTTTTTAAATTGCTATGTAAAGCATTAAGCATAGTCCCTGGCACATATCAACTACTTAATAAATGGAGCTATTATTATAATAATGAAAATGATGTGAAGAAATGATATCCAAACATTTGATCATTCACTCCATCAGAAAATAAAACTGGATAGTGCATGCCCAATATATATTTCTTTAAAATTATATCCCTGTATCCAGATGTGTTACATACAACACAAAAAATAAAAATAGAACTGTTTAAAGGATGAAATACAGAATAAATGTAAATAAAAGTTTTACCACTTTCTTCCCACATCCTAGTTAATTGTCTTATGCCACTCATGTACCTTCCCTCTACTACAGAGACTATACTATAAGAATCAAAATGAAGGATATTTCCCAAAGGATCCAGGTTTGAGTCCAAGCTCCCACCACCCCTCTCTAAACTTCTCTTTCGCTGCTCCAAAAGGTAAATCCTATAGACCGGCATGAGGAGCTTTCTTTCTGCATCCCTCAAAAGTCACATTCATTCACTTGAAGGCTCAGCTCACATCCTGTCTCTTCCAGGAAGCCCCCAAAGGGCCTCCCCAACTAATGAAGTCCCATGTTAGTCCTGCCCTGCCTATTGCCAGGCCCACATGAGAGTGTGCCATCTTGGACTCTATTTGCCTTATATTTCTACACAGGGACTGTGTCAGGTTTCTGGTGGCCTCTGGTGCCCAGGGGGTCCTGATGCTTCAAAATAAGAGATCTTTAACAAAATATCAGTTGACAAAATTTACATGCAATTTATCTGCTTTTTTTTTTTTTGAGCCAGAGTTTTATTCGGTCGGTCAGGCTGGTGTGCAATGGCACAACCATGGTTACAGCAGCCTCCTCGACCTGCTGGGTTCTGGGAATCCTTTTGCCTCAGTCTTCCAAGTGCAGGCACACGCCACTGACAAGGTCTTGTTATGTTGCCCAGGCTCGTCTTGAACTTCTGGGCTCAGGCAATCCTCTCACCTTGACCTCCCAAAGTGCTGAGATTACAGGTATATGCCACCACACCCAGCCTATTTCTGCTTTTTAAAAGTATCTCGATAACTTTCTTGTGTAAATGTTTGTTTCACTACACAAACTAACCATAAAAATAGAAGTTTTTTGCTATATGTTATTCCAATCTACTTAAAATCAAACAATCTTAGAGATAAAAAGAACTTTATTTTTCAGGAGAAAAAACCAGGATTTAGGGAAGTTAAATAAATTTAAAACATTTTTTTAAATCCAAAAGAAAATTTCAGGGTTCAAGATAATTCTTAATCAGAACAAAAATGTTTGGAGGGGGTGGAGAGAGAGTTTAGATATTTATTTTATGGATTGATTAAAATGAGATCTTTTAGAACAGGATAACCTCTTTCTGTCTTCCTTGTCTCTACACCTAATTTGTCTACAACTCTAGGTATTATTTTGTGTTGTGCAAAAGTTCTAGGCTTTTAAAATCTGCCAAAAAAAAAGAAAAAATCAACTGCCCTTGTTATATAAGGTACCCTGAGAATTGAACATAAGCAGTGCAAGGCAGTTAGATGATCAAAGTATAAGATGATGACTATCAGATAGAGAAAATCAATTGCCTTTTATCCCCCTCCCCAGAAAGTGCCCTTTAGGGGATAGATAAGTGCAGGCAGTAAATAGTTTATTTCTTGGTAGTTCTTTCTAATGGATGGTAGCACCAAGGCTGACAAGGTAACAAGTAGTCACTCATCCAAAAGTCACTTTCTCTGGCCCAGCAGGCTTTTCACTTGGAAATACAATCTGGGTCTAATGTTGACTTGAAGAGAGAGGTCATTATACCCACAGCTCCAGGCATCAACTTTCTAAAGATTTTAAAGTTATGCTTCTTTTAAAAAATAAGCTCAAACCTATGATATTTGTGCTTTATTGCAGGTGAAAGAAACTGATTACCATGGTTAGCACAACTGCTTTTATTGAGAAGTGGAAGCCAAGTAGCAGAAAATAAATCTTGTGGCTCTGTGTAGGAAGTCTAAAATAAAGTTTCGTGCTTCAGTTAGCTTTCAGAAAGAAAAAAGATGGAGATGAGGCTCTGATTTGTTTTTATTTTGATTGTCCCTGCAAGTGAGTGGACAGAGAAACAGGCTAGGGTCTGAAGAGTGCTGCTGTGGAGAAGGTCACTGAGGATCACTCTCTGAGCAAAGGGGAGGGATCTCCGGATGGCCAGAGGCACTACAGACCATCTGGAAGCCCTTGTACGGTAGCAAAAAATTAATTCCGAGCCACCTGTGAAAGGCCAAAACGGATTTGATATAGTCAAAGAGCAACCGTTTTAACATTGCTTAGCTTTGTCATGTTTTTCTATCAGTTCACTTTAATTTGTCCTCTAATCACTAGCCATGGATAGAACCAGTTTCTCAGAGGTAGCTATTGATAATTGCTTTACAACTCCTTCTCCAGCATGCTTTGTATTAATTAGCTTTTCTAGTTCCAGTATTTGCCTCCAGTCATAAGAAAACCAAGTTAACCTAATCAACCCTCCATGACCTTCATGACACAAATAGACCCCATCACATGGCTATAGTCATGTGACTGGCCCACCCATCTGCCTGTATTCCATCACATTATGTCAGTACCTGTACTTACCTGCCCCTTTGTGATATGAAAGAGACCACCACCCAATCACCTTAACAAACTGCCCCCATCCAAGGGAAGGTTTAAAAGCATTCATCCTTAAACAGCCATTTGCCATTGCTTTACTAAGTTCTGATCTGGCCATGTGGCTCTTTGAGCTATGGCTGCCATTTTCCTAAGTTTTGGCTCCCTCCCCTACCTTGGGGAGGTGAATCAATCTCTCTCCCCACCTCCTTTGTCCAATTTACTTTCTAAATAAACTATATTTTCCAATCTAACTTCTGTGCAATTCTTTGCATTTCTCCCACGGCACTGAATCACAGAGCATTTTAGTCTGCCCTAACATTTTGGAGGCCACACTGGGAGTCTGACCTAACACTCTGCCCTGGACAAAAATGCTAGCACTCCAAAGAGAGTGAAGTCTACATTTATAGCTTCCAAGAAATCTCTAGTGTTGAAGGTAAATCCAAGCAATTCTACTGGGATGGAGGAAGTGGAACTTACATTTAAAGATGTGTTTTTCCTCTCTATTCAGGAAAGGCACTCTCACTTCCGACTTTACTAATATTAACAATTTTGGCCACAACCAGTTCAATTTCAATTTGGCATTGATTTAGATTTGGCGCTTTGGGACCCAATTAGTTATAAACAGAATAATGCTGATTATTACCTTTAAGCTTTTCCTAATTATGTCCTCTGTTTAATTTCTTACACTATTTGTGTTCACAAATTGTAAATATTTGCTTGACTATATCTCCCTCAACAGTGGGTCTTCACTATGATTCTTCAAATGGAGCTAGACTAACTGTTTATCTCATAATTTAGCCCATGTTACTTGCAGAAGGAAAATGACTCAGCCCAGTATATGTTTGCTTCCATGGCTTATGTTTTGAAACCTAACTATGGGCAAATTATTCTGTATATTCAATAATTCCTTTGGGAATTTTTATTGATTGTGTAAATATGCTTCAAAGGTTATTTATTCAGGCCAGCTTGGATTTGTGTGCTGACATTGTAATAGCTCCACAATATTTTAGCCATAATTCTTTCAGTTGGACAGTCCCTACTTGTGCCATGCTACAGCTATGAGCTTTATCTTGGGGCTATTGCCACCATAACTGCTACTCTTCAGAGGTACAACAATACAAGCCATTTGAATTACACCAAGCTAAAATCAGAGTTGCATGTTCTCTACTTTCCTGAAGAAAATGTGTTCTTCAGTTTTAAGCTGACTAAAATGGGCCAAGTGTCAGTTTTGCTCCAAAAAGAATAAATGCATTCACAAGCAATTTACAGATTAAATAAACCATAGGCTGGGAGGAAAATTGTCACACCTATGACAATGGATCTGTTATAAAAGAAGTCATACAAATTAATAAGAAAAAAAGAAAAGACTAATAAATGAAGCACAAAGTACATAGAAACAAACCTCAAAAGAATAAATACAGCTAGTAAACGAATCAGGAAAAATGTTCAGTACTACCAGGAATCCAACAAACGCAAATTTTAAACTGCCAATATTGTTTTCATCCTTCAAATTAGCAAATAGTTAAAGAGGCATTCTGATTTGGGCTGCAAATCACATTTAATTGTCTCATCCCATTAAAGAACATTTTGGCAATAAACATTGAGAACATTAAAAATGTGCATACTTTTGGTTCAGTAGTAGTAGTTCTTAGGAAAATAATCTTTCTTTTTTTTTTTTTTTTTTTTTTATTTGAAGTATCAATCTGTTGCCCAGGCAGGAGTGCAGTGGCATGCTCTTGGCTACCCCAGAGTTGAACTGCTGGCCTCCCACGATCCTTCCGCCTCAGCCTTCCAAGTAGCCAGAACTACAGGTACACTACCACGACCGGCTAATTTTTTTTATTTGTTGTAGAGATGAGGTCTCACCAAGTTGCACGGACTGTTCTCAAACCCATGGGCTCAGGCATTCTACTTGTCTTGGCCTCCCAAAGTGCTGGGATTACAGGCTGAGCCACAGAGCCCAGTTGGAAAGTAATCTTAAATGTGGAAAAATATCTTTTGTGCACAAACATATTCATTACAAAATTATTTACATTAGCAAACATTTTAAATAATATCAGTAGTAAAAAAAAAGGAGAATATTAGACAAATGGCATATTACGTGACCATAAAGTTAATGAATATTTACTCATAACTGTTTAAAAGTGTGTATAAACTTGTGGTCAGTATGACAAGTCTTTAATACATTAAATGTCACTTTAAAAATAGCTTAATATCCAAATGTTCAGTACACATATAATTGGAAATCCAGAGGAAGAGAAGAAAAAAGAGGGGCATACAAAATATTTGAAGAAATACTTGTTGCAAACTTCCAAAGCGCAACAAAGGAACTTTTAGGCATGATGGAAATGATCTCTATTTTTAGTGTAGCAGTGTTTTCATGGGTGTATACATTCATCAAAACTCACATAATTGTACAATTTAAGTTGTTTTGCATTATTGCACGTAAAGTGTATCTCAATAAGTTATGTTAGAAAGTTAAAATTTATACAATTTAAAGATTTAAAATCTACAAATAAGTTTAACTTTTGAGAAAAAAAGTCACAGTGCAGAAATTGAACAGTATATGTTGGAGCTTGGTAAACAATACTCCAGAACATGCTGCTTTTACATGCTAGAGTAAAGAAGCAGTCTCAGGTTTCTGTGGTCTCCAATCCCAGACCTTCTGCCCTCCTGTTTCTATGAAGCTGTTCTCCAAAGTTCCCTTATCTGCCTCAAGTCTGGGCCTGCCAAAGACATTCTCTGAAGTTCCCTTGCCTGCCTAAGTCTGGACCTGCCTCCTCCCCCGCAAAAATTAATTACTAGTCCCTTCCCTGAGTTTTCATTTACTCATATTGCAAGAAGAGAGACTGAAGTCTGTCAACACACCTGGATAGACTTTTGTCACAAACCATTTTCTGCTCTGCAGGTCCAAAAGACTTTGCCCCAGGCCACTGTATGTTCTCCAAGCCCATTGAATTCCCCTAAAAATCAAGCACTATTCCTTAAATTGCCACATTTCCTCCATCTTTCCTTCCCCTATGAAGGGTATATAAACATCTGTACCCCACCGAGTCATCAATCTCCTGGGATTGCCCCATGCTATGCACACTAAAATAAAATTTGTATGCCTTTTCTCCTCTATATTCCTGTTGTTAACTGACTTTCAGCAAAACTTCAGTGGACAAAGGGAAAGATTTTCCTTGGCTCCTACATAGACTATATGAAACTAAAAGAGAAGTATTAAATTAGGAGATAAATCTAGGAAATGTACTGAGAATTCCAAATAAGATAAAGGAGTAGAAAATATGAATGAGATACTAAGAGACACCGAGGATAGAAAGATCAAGCCCTATATATATCTAATTGAAGTTCCATGAATAAAGAATAGAGAGAGTGGGGAGATGCAATGTTTAAATAAAAATTGCTTAGATTCTCCAATTGTAAAGAGATATGAGTTATTAAATGAAAGAAGCATACCAAGTCTTGAGGAGAATAAGCGAAAACAATATACATTTGACAACATTCTATTGAAACTGAGAATATTAAAATCATGGAGAAAATCCTAAAAACTACCAGAGACAAAAGTCAGATTTTGGGCTTGGATAACTCATCCTTGAAATGTATCCATATCATAAAGAAAAAACCAAAAGGTGTTAGTAGAAATACGAAGTTCTCTACCAGTTGGGGTTTGCCACATTGCTTGTTATCTGCATATATGAGGGATATTTCTTTTTCTATAATTTTGTACACTGATACCCTATTGAATTCTCTCAGTGTTTACATAGTTTTTCAGTTGATTCTCTTGTGTTTTCCATGTACATAATTTTATCACCTAGAAATTACAATTTTTTAACTTCCTTTTCCCCAATGTTTATTTATTTGATTTCTTTCTCTTTTCTATCTGCATTAACCAGGACTTCTACAGATGTTTTGTTTTGTTTTGTTTGCAAATATGTTACATAGCAGTGGGTATTCCTGTCTTGCTCATTGGTTTATGGAACAACTTCCAGGGTACAATCTTAATTTAAGGTAAAGGTGAGCTCTTCTTTAACATGATAAAACATATCTATTAATTCCTATTTTATTTATAGAATATTTATGAAGAATGAATATTGAGTATTATTTAAAATATCTTCAGTATCTATGAAAATGCTTGTATAATTTTTACATTTTGTTTTATTAATATGGTAAGTTATATTAATAGTCATTTTTTTCTTTTGTTGAATTATTACTGTACTTCTAGGTAAAATGACACTTGGTCATAATTTATTATTATTTTAATGTACTTATGAGTTTTATTTAATGTTTTATTTAGATTTAATACATAGAAAGATTAGAAAGATTGATCTATCATTTTCTTCCTTTTGGCTGTCATATTTGGGTTCTGGTATCAATATTTTCTTATTTTATAAAAATAATTTGGAAGCTTTACTTCTTTTTCTGTGTTCTAGAGCAATATAGATAGCATTGGAGCAATCTGTTCTTTAGAGGCTAAGTAGGATTCTACTGTGAGAATGTATAGAATATGTAGACAATGATGGTTTGGGGATTGCTTTTTGACAACATTCCATATTTCTTCTCTGGTATTTCCTGTTTTTATTTTCAAATCTCTTCTGTGGTAATTTTTGGTAATTAAATTTTTTTCCCACAAAATCAATTATTTTATCAAGATACACACACACACATATTAATGTAATCTCAAACTTACAGAAAAATTTCCAATACAATGCAAAAAATTTTTGTTTTCCTGAACCATTTGAGAACAACTTGTTGACTTGCTATAATTTTCCTATAAGGAAGGAAAGTCTCCTTTATAATCACAATACATACATCAAATTCAGAAACCTAACATTCATATATTACTAACTTCTAATCCTCCAACATCATTTAGGTTTTACCAATTGTACCAGTAATGTCCTTTATTGAAAAATGATCTAGTTCAGAATCATGTGTTCCATTTAGTTATCACTTTCTTTTAGTCTCCTTTGGTGTTAAAGGAGACATTCTGTAAGTGATATTCATGATCTTGGCACTTTATTTTATTTTTTTATTTTAAAGATGTGGGGTACAATTCATGATTAGGTATGCAAGTGGTCATTGTACAGGTAAAGTTTGGGCCTCCCTTTAGTCGCCACTTAGCCTGTTTTGTAGTCAGGAACCCTTATTGATTTTGTGTGGCTTCCCCTCCCCTGACAGTTTCCCCGCTACTGCCAATTCCTTTGTTAAAGTATTATGATAAATATTCAGGGTCCACTTATGAGTGAGAATATGTGGCACTCAGTTCTTTGTTACTTTGATAGTTCACTGAGTATTATAGACTCTAAAGCCCTCTAAGTTGCTGTGAAGTCCATAATTTTGTCCTTCTTTGTGACTCTGTAATATTCCATTGTGTATATGTACATTTTTTTTTAAAGCAATCCATGTTCAATGGGAATCATGACTAGTCCCATGTTTTTGCTATTGTGAATAGTGCTGCAATAAACATGTGTGCAGGTATCTTTTCTTACGGAATGATTTGAATTCCTTTGGAGTATATTCTCAGAAGGGGGATTGCCAGGTTGTGTGGAAGTTCGATTTTTAGATTTTTAGGAATCATCACACTAGTTTACACTCCTACCAAGAGTGTAGAAACATTCCCTTTTCCCCACATCCTTACCAGCATTGGTTGTTTTTTGTTATTGATGATGGCCAACCTGACTGGAGGTGCTATCTCAGTGTGGTTTTAATTTGCATTTCTTTGATGATTAATGACACTTTACAACATTATAATGCAGTTATTTTGTAGAACATTCCCCAGTTTAAGTGTGCCAAATGTTTCCTTATTGTTAGATTCTGATTAAGTGTTTTAAGCAAAAATACACAGAACTAATGAAAAAAATATATTTTATGTGATTTATCACTTTTCTTTTCCCTTTTTTTTTGAGTTGGAGTCTCACTCTGTCACCCAGACTGGAGTGCAGTGGCCGCTCCCGGCCACCGCAGCCTCGACCTGCTGGGCTCCGGCGATCCTTCGCCTCAGCCTTCCAAGTAGCTGGAACTACAGGCATGCACTACCACGCCCGGCTAATTTTTGATTTATTGTAGAA
>CAUYQG010220668.1:0-12123 GCA_963574415.1 Tarsius wallacei
CTATGGGGCGGGGGGAAGGATAAGGGAAGGGATTAATGGCAGTAAATACCTGTCTGGGGATGGGGGGACACTCTTTATCAACAAGGGTGCCTGAACGAGACATATTTGTGTACCTAACCCTTAACTGTACCCCTCAATATCGCAATAAAAAAAATTATAAAAAAAAAAAAAGAATGCTGGTCTCCAACTGCAGCCATGTTGCTGCAAAGCACTAAATTAAAAAAGAATTATAATATTGAACCTATGGTGCAAACACAAAATGTTTTAAAAGTTATGATTGTGAATTAAAAATGTTTGGGAGGAAGTATAAAAATTGATCAGTGGATGTTTTTGGATGGTAAGTAGGACTACAGAATATTTTTACTTTTCTTATTTTATACTGTAAATATGTTTTATATTTATTTAATAACACTCACTATTTTTTGGTTATTGAAGTAGCATGTGTTTTTTTTTAACACATCTTAGAAGATAAACAAATGAAGAAGATTCATATCATGTAAAGATTTTGTGATGACTTTTTTATTTATTCCATTCTTGTCATTTAAAAGAACAGTGCCAATTTATCTTAACTTTTTTCTTATTGATGAAGGTGAACATTTTTACACATGTTGGTTGGTCATTTGTATTAACGGATCTATCTCATTTATTATTCCTGGAATCATATTCATTCCAAGAATAACCTGGATGCTATAAAACAAGGAGGACCTTTGATCTTCTGTTGACCCTGATTTAGGTCTAGTGATACTAGCAAAAGAAACATTATTTTTAGAAAGAAAAGTAAACATTTTATAGTTTGTCAATCAGGAAAGTGAAAAAAAGCAGCTGAGAGGGAAAACACAAGCACAAAAAGGCAAGACTGAGAAATGCTGGAAGTATTTGAAGGTAATAGTCATAGTATTAAAGACCAGAGGTTAACTGATCAGAAGACAGAGCTTTAACAAACATGCATATAGGAAGTTGTGTGTGTGCCCTATAAAAATAGCAATCCATTTCCCTTCATGGCTCAAATATGCCTGACTGTTCTTGCAATTTACAGATGTCAGAGAAAAAACATGGGACTTTCCTTCTTTTCTTTTCAATTTTTTTTTCTTTCTGTTCTGTAACTTGTCCCATCTTCAACAAGTAACAAGAATCTTGCACATAAAGTGAAGTGTAGGTTGTCTTTGCTTCCAAACCTTTAATAATCAGCTCTGTGTGTAGTACAAATTTAGGGAGGTTAGAGTACTTTGCAAAACAGGCTTCTAAAATAAATCTCATAAAAGAGAACATTGTGTAAAATGGCTAGTTTGGGCCTAGTATTTTTGGTTGGGTAATTTTGATATAGTCACTGGGTTATCTTGTGGTCAAAGTTAATACGCTGTGGAGGACAGCCTCAATAAAACCCAGATGTGTGTTGAAAACAACTCCTTTTCCTGCATCCCCCAAATTGGTAATTTTTTTTCTGCCGCCTAAAAATAAAATCCATGGTGATGACTCTTACAAATATAAGCTTTTGTTAAAGAAAGCCCATTTGAAGTAAGAGAGAAATTGAAGCAGAAAATCTTGCATTCAATCCCTGACTACTCCAAATTAGAGCAACAAAATTAATAATATATTGTTTATTTTTACAGTTGAACCCTATCTTAATAAATTCTTATTATTTCCTTCTGTTGGGGCCTTAGAACCTAGATTTCTCAGGTCTCTTAGCCTCTCACTTAAACTGCCAGCATCCTCCCTCGTCCCCTCTCCCCCATCCTCTGTTTATCCCAAAGCGTCGACTCTCTCCAGAATTTCCTTTATTTTATTTATTTATTTAATATTTATTTATCTACTTTATTTAAGCTTCTTTCCCAAAGAAATGCAATTATCTTAAGATCTCCTCCCTAGGAATTTCATCAAATGACCAGAAAAGATTAACTGGAGAAAAGACTGGGAATCATCACCATGCCCAGTGAGATGTTTTGTCTATTTTTCTAAGGACAGCTTTAAGAAAATTACCTGGGACATTGTATCTGTATAATAATGCAACCTTTATTTGCAATGCAGTTCCACCCTTTACCTTCCCCTAACTTGCAGATGAGCTAATTTTCTTCTTCAGTTCCATTTAGCACTCAAAGAGAATCATTTATAAACCACTGACTGGTCTTCAGGCCCACACATTTATAGCCACTGCCCTAACACCCTGATTCCCTTTCCCCAATGAAGGGGCTATATAAGCATCAATCATTCAATCTGGCCCTTCTTTGAGTTCTTATATTTTTATGACTCATTTTTTAAGCATGTTGACAGAGTTTGTATGCCATTCTCTTTTTAACCTGTTTTGTTTTTTTTAATAGAGGTGGCACCCATGACCCTTATGATAGAAAGAAAAGGGATCACCCCCTTTCTGCCCCATACCTTCATATTTGAGTACAAATTCTGTAATAATAGGAGTCAAATTTTTCCAAGTTGGGAATACATTATAAGTGAGAAAGACTTGAGTGCTCTTTCTTTAACCTAGTGGTGTTAATAAAGTTTAGCTTCCAAATATAGAATTAATCAAGTTGTTCTTTAATTAATTTAAGGAACCTCTTAATGAATAGCTTTCAGCTATTCACAATCTACATCATCTACAGCCAACTTCTAGAAAATACACGCTTTTTTCTCGTTCCTTCCCTCTCCTTTTCCTTTCTTCCTACTCTTTTTCCCTCTTTCTTCCTGCCTTCCTTTTTTTCCACCTTACATTTAAGAGAAGGGGACAATCTGCCAAAACAGTTTATTTTATTCCACAGGGCAGTAGTTTCAGTTGGAGTAGACACTCCAACTAAATAAAGATAATTTAAAAGTCATCATTTTATTGATTTCCTTACTCTTTTAATTAGCAAGACAGTTGATCTTTAATCTTCTTTGTGAATCTCCCTTCAATAAAAGCAGTGTTGGCTTACATAGATATTCAGCTGAGAAAGTCTGTTGAATGAAGAGAAGCTTAGCAAAAATTGACATCAGGAATCCAATCACAGAGCATGCAGGCCAGAAATATATTTTCCTCTAGGAATTCTTAACAGAAGGGCAGCAGGGATAGGTAGAGCAAGAAGGAAAAGCAAAACAAAATGAAGCAAAACTCATTCATCAGTTTTTCTGAGGTATTGTTCTTCCTTAATCTAGTATACGCTTTCCAAAGTATTATTTTTCCTTTGAGAGCTTAAATTAAGGTAACTTAAGCAAAAGGAACAGTAGATGTAGGTTAGGAAGTTGAGAGAGTTGAGGAGTACATATCAGGAAAATGAACTGCTGAACACAGAAAGATTTCAAATAAAATAAATCTGCATTAATTCAAAGATAAACATTGCTATTATTTCAAGAGAGAGATATCTTTATATTATTCTTGAATATAAGAGGTAGTCAAGGAGTGGTAGGGTGTTTACCTTCTTAACAAAGTAAATGTTGTCATGTTGAAAAACATATTTATATGCTAAAACTTTGTTTCTAAATAGAGAGAGAATTATGCTTATTTAAGCTGAGGCTATGGCATTATGAACATGCAAATCATTATCTATCAATAGCAGGATTTTTGCTAGGTAAATAGAAAATTTAACAAAAATTTTAGTGTAATCTATGACTTAATTTCAATGTTTCCAATTGTGAGTATAGTTATATACTAATCTATTATGACCTTATTTACTTTATTCATAATACATCCCTTGATATGAATTCATGTTATTGTTACTCAATTTTTTTTCTATTGCCCCCATGAAGAAATTTTTTAAGACATCATTTTTCTTCACTGTCCTTGTCTAATTATTATACTGGGTATATGTTTATATATGGTATGCATATTTGTGTATTATGCACTAAAAAGAGTAAGATTTTTTTCATCTCCAAAGAACTGAGTTTTGCCCTTTTGAGGGTGATATACCCCACTGGTAATGCATGATGTATGCTTTAATGAATTTGAGACCTCTGAGTCGGTGAATTACCTTTAAGAAACTATTCAGTTCATTAAGAAGTTTGTATGCTTTTTTTTGGTTTCCTTTTAAAGGAATTTAATCAACACTAATGTAAGAAACCCAAGCATTCAGAGTACTGTCCATAAACACAGTTGATGATGTGTATCTTTAAATTCACAAATATGAGGGTGTACTAATTTCCCAGATACTGCACTGTTATTCTCCTCACAGTGGGGAATATTTAAATTTGTTTCTAGGTCCCTGAAAACAATGCTAGCCTCCAGCAAATGGTACTTAAGCATTTTTTACACCAACATCTTACAGCTCAGCATGGAATCACATGTGCTGCTCTTTTAACTTTGCTGCAATATTCCAGCTTTGATTACCTTGCCCCAGGTCTGTTGGTTGCTGGTCCTGATTCCCCTGATCATTTTGCTTGAATTTAGATACTTCATTCAACACCCTTTCTTCCCAACTGGGCTCTTCACTGTTCTTGCTACTATTTCCTTGCTTTTCCTTTTTTCACTTTTGTCTGTGTTATACTTACCTTTGTCCTTAAACTGGACTCTTGTCCTTGGTTTTTAACCTCACAATGTTAAAATTATAATTATGTTCATAATTATAATGATGATAATTAGTTGATGAGTGTAGGTGTTGGTGTACAGTTACGCTTTCAAAGAACCAGAGTGAACTAGAGACATCTCAATGTGTTCTTTTGTATTGTTAATGTAAAGTTCACTCATAAAGTAACTCATTTGATAATTGCATGATATAGTTTTTTTCCTGCTAGCATCTGCTGTGAAAAACTTAAATAATGGGCAGAGAAGAATTCCTAAAAGTGACTGATGTTATTTTTTGAAGGGATTACCTTAATATTTGCTGAAGACAATTGAATTGATCATATCTTTGTGGTTAGGAAATCAATACACAGGCTGACAAGTGAAGAAATTTGTGGGAGAATCAGAAGGAAAACTGATGCTGGATAGGGTGTGGCACAAAATTGATGGGTTTTTTGACTTGACCATGAAAGGATTTTCAGAGTGGACAGCAAAGTTTTAAGGCAAAGTATAATAGTGAGAAGAAGAAAGGGAAAGCAGGAGATTCATGCCAAACAAGCCTGGCATGGGTGAGTCTCTTGGAAAGAAAGACTGCATTTTTGCTCTTAACTAAATACTAGATATATTTTCACAAAAATTGATGTACTAAAGAGGATGGTGCACAGGTGACCAAAAGATTGCCATCTCTCTTTCTCTGGTCACAGGAGGGGTACTCTTTTCCAAAATACACATTTTGTCTTTGTAGGAGACTTGTCAGACTTTTAGATACACAAATTCATGAGATAAAAGGTGGTCCCATCATTTTTATGGCTTTTGATTATTAGTCCAGGAACCACATTGGTGAGATGAGGGAGACATCCGAGCCTGCAGGGTGGTTTGGCCTGCCAACAAGATGTCTGGATACTTACTTACTAAAAGCTGGAAACTGTCTATAAGAAATTTATCTACCTATGCCTAACCATACTACCTGTCCTGCCTTAAAACTACAGCTTGTCTTTGTAAACTCTATATTTTGAGTTCTAAATCTCAAAAAAAAAAAAAAAGCCAAAAACTTGTGTTTAAAAATGTTTGCTGAATTGAATTGATGCATACTTTATACTATCTTCTTTTACCTTCAGATTGATCCTTCTTTTTCTCTTGATTTATCCTAATGTAAAAATGAATAAAATGATGAAGACAGCCTTTGCCTTGCTAAGCTATGGTGTGGCTGTCTGCTCTTTGAGCTATGGCCAGGGCATGTTTCCTTAAACTTTGACTCCTTCCCCTACCTTGGGAAGGTAAATCTCCTCTTTCTCTCTCTCTCCCTTTCTAATTTAGTTTTTAAATAAACTATATTTTGTAATCTAAAAAAATGATGAAGACTTCTCTAAAATGAACATTAAAATATGTTCTTAAAGATCTAATAAAATATGTTTTTAAAGATCATAACAAGCAACAGCTTAAAATATGGTACTAAGTTGTTGTCCATATTTTTATTCATGTCACTTTCTTTGATGAGGATGTTAAAATGAATAGTGGACTTTGTATGCTGATGTGGAATGAGGGTAATGTGCAAGAGGGGATATGTGTTGTAAAGAAGCTAGAAAGGTAATCAGTTCTCTCTTCTTTTGAAACTTTATCTTTTGAAATTTGTTTAGCAGTGTTTGCTCTTTTGGCTGCTCAGATCAAATATACATAAACCATTCTTGATATCATGATTCTTGATATCTCTGTGATGTGAAATCCAATGCAAAAGCTGCTTCTAATCATTTTCCTTGAATAAAGCACTGCAGCTGTGATTCATAGAAACGTATCTCAACTCACTATTCTAATTTTCTCTGTTCCCAAGACCATATCACACTGTCCTGAAATGACCAAAATGATACCTTTGTTTTGTGGGGTGGCATTTTGTCTAGATTAATGCAAAATATACGTATTCAAATATATTAACGAATTTATGGGTTATGAATCCCTGATCAATTTTTAGGGAAAATGGCATATGGAAGTGTAAGCCAATGAAAAATTCTCCTTCATAATTTGAAGATTTGCTGAAAAAAATCAACTGACAAAAGGCAGATTAATAAGAGAAATGGCATACAAATTTATTAATGTGCATGGGGGGCAGAAATAATTTACCCCACAATATAGGGTGGTACAGAAGAAACTTACTAAAAGAAAGAGAGATGGAGAAGTGTGAAAGATTTGGGGAGGTAGTAAATGATTTTTAGGGGAACTCCATGTGTTTGAAGAGCATACAAGTAGCTGGGACAAAGTCTGTTGAGCCTGCAGAGCAGACAATGGCTTGTGAATAAAGACTTCAGGTGTATTGACAGACTTCAGTCTTTCTTCCCACACTACGAGGTTAGCTGATGAAAACTCAAGAAAAGGACCAGAGGTAACTGCTTTTTTTTCTTTCCTTTGCAGGTCTAGAATGTAGGCTGGTAAGGGAACTTTTGAAAACTTCAACTTGTGCTTTGGAAAAGACAGACAATTATAAGACAGGAATGAGCGGGAAGGCCAGAGAGAACTTAACACTTATTTTTGTATTTCAGCAAGCCAAAGTGCCGTGCTTTGGAGGATGACTTTCTGAGCCCTAAAATTCCCTTGTTTAAAATTTTTATAGACTTTTCACACACTAAATGCTGAATTGGTGGTTGTAGAGAGAAAAGTCAAGTCAGTAGCATAATGGCAAAGGATCCAAACAAGTCTCTCATTTCTGAAAATAGGCCAGTCCAACTAAACAGTTGTGTTGCATTCTAGAAGACAGTATTGCAGATGGGTTCTCAAGGCTAGTCCTCTATATATTACGTGTAGGCTAACAGATTTTTAATAATAGGAATTTCTATAAAAACAGAAAGAAAACCCAGAGGTCAACATCTAGAACAGTCTATAAGCTAGTCCTTCTAGAATCTGGAGGGCAGTCAGCTGAGAAGACCAATGAAGCAAGTTAAAAATTTTCTCGTATGGCTGAAGACCTTACCTGGTTTTAGAGAAAAGAGGGTGGCAAATGTACATCAAAGCACAGAGATAGAAGTCAAGTTTTCTGTTTTTTATTTTTAAAGTTTGAGCATATTAGTAAGAGGAAAATTAAAAATGGATGTCAATGAATTATAAAGTCAAAGAAATTTACCACAGAATTTAAAAGGAGACCATTTTCATTTAGACAGGTAGCTTCTAAGTCAGTCTCTGTTTTCCAACTGGACCACTGAGCTCAGGGTGGAGCTCATTAACAAATAGGGCCAACAAAGCATTTGCAGTTTTCGGGGCTCAATACTTATATACATATAAACGCAGGTGCAGAGGAAGGCAGAACATCTAGGTGTCCAAAAATCAAAGATCTCATTTTCACAGTGAATCCTGGGTCTATCCAAAGGAGGAAAACACCACAGGACCATGCTGTGCAGCATTTCCATGGTGCACCTGCCTGCAGTGACATCCCTGCAAGTCTGGTGGTGAGCCAATGCCGATTAGCATCCACTGTGTGATCAGCAAATTGGTCATGGGAGACTTATCCCTCAATGGCAAGTGTTTCTACAGCCTCATGTCCAAATCATGCCTTTTTAAAACATAAACAATCATGGGAGACTTATTCCTCAACGGCAAGTGTTCCTACAGCCTCATGTTCAAATCATGCCTTTTTAAAACCTACTCGTTCAAAGAAACAGGTAGCTTCCCATAGTAACAACTATTCTCTGCCATCGCTATCTGCCACCACCAAAACTTCAGACCTTGCCAGTGACTTGCCAGCCCTCACAAGTGTTGTGCCAGCCATCAAACACCCAAGGGTCATGTTCCTTCATATTACAAAGTAATCCTGGGTAACCCTCAAAGTCAAAGATATCAGAAAATTCAATATATAAAAAGCATTCGATAGCATTATTAGACCTGAGAGGAACTTGCCTGCAGCTCCTGGGACTTCATTAGGAAGACAGAAGACCCTGAAAAGAAGATGCGTGGCATTTTTGCTGTGTTCTTCAAGGGGCTTCAGAGGATTAGAAGTCCCCTATAGACCCCTTCATGTGGAATCAAAGATGGCAGAGAAGAATGAGGAATAGAAGTAAATGGGAGAATAATTCTTAGAGAAGCCATTGTGGGAAGGTTTTATGCTTTCGAAAAGGCCAATAAAATTTTACATTTTTTTCTTTCAGAATGATGCCAACAATAAAGGAAGCTAACAGATTAAAAAGGATTTTCAGTCAACTGAAAAAAACAAAACAGAAAAACTTCCTAGAAAAAGGATCTAAAAGAGGAAAAGTAGAAAGTTCTTAAATATATGTATAGCCTAAAGACCAGATTTAGTTAAACAAATTTTTAACCATAGAACTTTAAAAAAAAAATCTATGGGAAACTGCCGAAGAGGCGGGATTGGGATTGGCAGTAGTGGGAAACTGTCCACACCTCATTATCAAGGGTACCTGCAACACGAACATTTTTATACCTAACCATGAATTGTTTCCCACATATTTAAAAAGAAAAAAAAAAAAAAAAAGGGAAGATATTACTAACCTATTTCAGAAGTAAAAAAAGAAAAATTCTGTTAAAACCTCTTACAGATTTCTGCCAGGAAAAACAGCCAATATTTCTCAATTTTAAACTTTTTTTTTCTTTCTTTTAAACCAAAGGTACCCTTTCAAGTGGCTCACCATAGCCAATAAACCTTAACAAAGGTTATGACTTAACTAGTACTCACAAGATCCAGAAAAATCCCAAAAACAGGTCAAAGAAAGAAAAATTTCACTAGCTGTAAGTGGGGTACAACCCACATTTCTGTCCATCTATACTCTATGGTCTCAGCTTCTCAGTTCACCGTCTATAGATAAAGGCCTGAAAACCTCATATTACCCCTGCAGATAGAAGAAGACAGTAATCAAAAGCTGTCCATGGAAGGAAAAAGGATTAAACAAACAAACAAACAAAAATGGGCATCCCCCAAAAAACCAAAAGTCACATAAATATCAAACAAATTATTTTATAACTGCTTTTCTAAAGTACTTATATTTGCAGAGACTCATTCGCTCACCAGAAATAGAACTCAGACCATGTGAATCCTAGCTACTAGATTACAGGAGGAGTGCTTTATTTGCAAATCCTGTGAGAAACCCAAAGCAGGCAGCTTGAGTGTACAGGAGAGTTTAACTTTGTTTTTGTCAGATTCTTGCTCTTTAATTTTATCAAGAGAGTTTCTAAGACTAGCCATGACACTATTATATGTGTTTAAACAATAATTTGATCTTTCCATAAATACTAATATAAAGATTGTTTCAAATGAGAGCTCACTTAAAATCTTTTTTTATTTTATTTTTTTAATTTAGGGGTCTTTCTAATTTAAAGGATCCATCTTTTGACTACTGATGATCAGAATTTCCAATGGTATACTTATTCCAGTAGCAAACACAATCCAATAAGCATCTTCATGGAAAGCCCAGGAGGAAATTTTCCAGGTTTAGAATAAGCTTTTACCATATAAGCAAGAGTTATTTCCTGGAGAGGCCATACAATAGGCAGTTCCAATAATTTTTCTCCCCCAAAAATCTTACTCCAAGGAATAAATTAAGGTTATAAATGGGTGGTGTTTGTGTCTATAGTTTCTCCAATATCCCACAAATGTGTAGGGTGCCACCAATCACAGACCCAATAATCTAAATCATTGGGTAAACCCTCCTGGGATTGAACTGACCCAAGACTAGCAAGGAAACAAGGATTGGGATGACAAAAGCTCCTTATAAATGGGACCCTCCTACTAAGACAAACTCCTTTGAGAGATTGACATGTTTAGAACAAACAGTGCACCAATTAAAATCTGATGTCTTGAAGTTTCCAATTTTTTCAGAGTGGTCATTGAATGTGACCCAAAAATCAAACCCCCCAGATGTTGGAGACCAAAAGAGAATGTTCGCAAGTCAAACTCTCATGAATATAAAATAAGACAAAGTGAAGCCTTGTTTGTTTGTTTGGTTGTTTGTTTTTGATGGGGAGGACCCCCACACAGCAAAGTTTGTCTAAATAGATGCTGGTGTGGTCATAACTGCAAAATCGACCAGTCTGCAGAACTGGTTCAAAAAGTAGACATATAGGGTATTTAAGACCATGTTCTAGACCCGTGGTACCCCTCTTTATGGCAGAACAACACAGAAGAACAAAGGTAGAGGGAAAACTATCTTGGGAGAAAAAGGCTAAGACAATATGAACAGTTATATCAAAAACCATACCAGCTACACTCAAGACATGCTACACAAATCCATTTATCCTATTACTTAAGATTTTAGAGCTGAAAACAAAACAAGCAGTGACGCTTACCATCTGCATGACCAGAGAGAGGCCAGTTGCCTTGTTAGTAAAAATGTCGTACCCTACTGCTGGCTTATCAGGTTCTGGTTTCTTTGAGTTTGGTTTCTGGAAGAGCAGAACAATTTTGGTATCCTGCTCACAAAGCTAACATGCTAAAGGTCAAGGAAAATGTGTCTCTTTGCCCTCTGATGGTTGGCTTAAAATCAACTGACAAAAACCAGATTAATAGGAGAAATGTCATATGAACTTATTTTGAGGTATTGGTTCTGAACCCCAACATTTAGTCCATGCCCTTAGTCTTTAGGGACTTTCCAAACGTAGACTGTATTAAGATGTCGATGTACTATCATATTTATGCCAATACCCACATTAACCTCTTCAATTGTTGTATGTACCCACATAAAACCTCTACTATAAGTATTCATGCAGACTCTTTTTGTTCATGACTTATTTGATATGGCCTTAGACCTGGTTCAAAAATCACTATTTTATATACTAACTCATATATTTATATAATAGTAACTTATATATACGTGAGGTTTTTTACGGGGGTGGGGCCTACACATTGCAAATTTTCTCTAAATAGATGCTGGTGTGTTTACAACCATAAAACTGCTTGATCTATAGGACTGGCTCAAACAATGGACAAAGAGGGTTTTAAAGCCTATGCTGTACACACACACACACACACACACACACACACGCACACGCACACGCACACACACACGTGAGTTAGTACATAAAAATATAGAGATTTAAAACCCAGTTAATCATATGTATTCCACTGGTAATCTGAAGTAAAAATATAGTGGCTTATCAGCTGAATGACTACAACACAGATGCAAGACAAATTATGCAAAGCTCGAGGGAGTCGGGAAGGTGGTGGCCAAGCTGGTTAGACTAAGCAAGTCCCTGTGTGAGTGAGTATATCGAAAATTTTGTGTATGTACTGGTGAGTGAGTGGGCATTTGAGTGGCTGACTGAGTGAGGGCTAGGGAGCTAGCAACCAGGGCTCTCCTGGTGCAGCAGCTGGTGCCACATTGACTGGGCTTGGACACTAGTGATTACCAGAATGCAGAAGCTGAGCTCCATTTTCTTTCTTTTTTTTTAATCAACAAACCCTCCCTGGGAAGAAATTGCTGGGAGAGACTGTCTTAGTGGAACTCGTGAGAGGGTGGCCAGGCCCCTGGTGCAACAACTGGTGCTGCAGCTTCTATACTTCATCCCTGGCTCTTCCCAGGTTGCAGAAGCCAAGCACCATTTTCTTTTTCTTTTTTTTCCTTTGTAAAAAAAATCAACAAACCCTCCCTGGGAAGAAAATGCTGGTAGATACTGGCTAAGTGGGGCTCGTGAGAGAGTGGCCGGGTCCCTGGTGCAACAACTGGTGCTGCAGT
>CAUYQG010220672.1:0-15232 GCA_963574415.1 Tarsius wallacei
AAAAGAAAAAAAGAACAACACCCAGTTTCCCTGCTCTTGAGGTACACAGAGCATGGTAAAGGTGCTGGGAGCCCAGAGGATTACAAGTAAGGCAACTAGGTAGGAGGGAGGATAGGAGGAACTGAGGGCTCTGATGTAGAATACATTGTTCTTTCACATGAGTGAATAAACCCTAATTATAGAGTAAATATGGAGGTTCCTCTGTTACGTAGAAGATTATGCCCTATGAGCTCCTTAATAAGTAGAGCACTCTGGTTTCGCAAAGCTGCATTCATTGATCTTTGTTCAAGTAAATAAAGCACATGTCTGCCCTTAGAAAATTGTCTATAACTACCAAGGGGAGATATTTAACCTAAAATGAATTTAGTTCTCATATTTCTGATAGCATTTCTAGAGAAATATTAGGAGAATAATCACACTTACAACGATTATCCCTGCTAAACATGTGGTTTTAAATCGTGGTAATTCTATCATTTCCTATGCAAACATTTATTTAGCAAAAATTAGCATAAGATTGTGCTGGGTATTTAAAAAACTCAATGTTGTCATAGTTCCCCTCTTGAAGTATGTATGTACATATAAAAATATACATATTTTGATAATCAAACAATTCTAACAATGTGGCTAATTTTGGCTATAGGTAACTGAAAAGAACAATTCATGTTGTGGCTGTCTTACATAAGTGGTGCAATAAATGGTTCCAGATGGAAAAAAAGGTGAAAACGAGTTGGCTTTTTTTGTGCCCTCTGTGATCCCTCTTGGCTTATTTTTTAGTTAGTTTCTATGTTTTCTATCACGTTTGAAAGTGTGAATATTTAAACTCCTGTGCTGTTGCAGTTTTCATATGAAGATGTCTTACGTTCTGGAATTATATAAAAAAAAAAAAATATGTGTAGAGAGAGGATGCCCAGATGACAACAAACAGAAAAATTCTCCTTTAAATAAATGCCTCTATTCTCATTTGGAAAGCAAAATGTTCTCTCTTAAAAGTAGCAGCTGCAAAAAAAAAAAAAAAAGCAGGAAGGCAGACCACACTAATCTAAGTTGTAAAATATGTTTTGGTAGCTCAACAGAGATTTAGCTGTTTCTGAGAAAAAAAAAATCAAAATCTAATTTTAAAAATGAAGGTATTTAAAATCATGGCACAAGGGAACCTTATTTATGGAGTTGGTAGGAAGCCAGGATGTTTCCAATTCGCTTTTCTTCTAGGAGGCTGGGCCTTGCCAGCCCTGTGCTGGCTGTGGGCAGCTTCCACGGAAGCACGTGAGTCACATGTATGAAGAAGCAGACACCTGTCTTTTCAGAATGCAACAGTTGATGAAATCCGTGAATTCCAGAAGTCATTTCAAGGAAGACATCATCGTTACCTCAGATTTCGTTGTTCTTTTTACTTTTCTTTTTTCTCTTATTTATTTGAACTTTTTATTCATGGATGCATAGTAGATGTACATCGTTTTGGGGTACATACGATAATTTAATACATTCAGAAAATTTGTAAAGTTCTAATCAGTGCACTTGGGATGTCCATCACCTTAGATATTTGTCTTTTCTTCATGCTGGAATCATTTGAATTATTCTCTTCTGGCTATTTTGAAATATACACTAGATTATTGTCAACTGTACTCACCCTAGCTATCTAACATGAGGTCTTCTTTCTTCTGTCAAACCGTAGATTTTATTTCTCTGAAAGTTGATCTGTACAAATTAATTAATTAAACAATATTTGACATTTTTTTATTGCTAACATTTAACAAAGCTAAAAGCTTTTTTCTCCCCCACATGAAATTCAAGCTCTGAATTTGTGTATTTCTTTAGATGTCCTACATATTGATCTTTATGATACACTATTTCCTAGCAGAATAGTTGTTAACATTGAAGGTTTTGTTTCTTTTCTAAATGGTATGCCTGATATCTGAATGAAAGGCATAACATAGCGTCAAAAGCATTAAATGTTAAGTCTTAGGATTCAGTTTGTTGGACAGTGGGCCTATTTTCCAGACTGGAAAATATAAGCATATACTTTTTGAGGTTGGGGAGATTTTTGTTTGTTTTTGGTTTTTTGGTACAGGTTCACTACTCACCACAATAAATAGTAACTGAAAATTTTTGTTAGAATCTAATACATGAAGTCTGATTTGCTAGTATTCATTTTAGACAATTATACTTTCTAATTTCTAAAGGTAGTTTTTTTCCATTTCATTTAGAAAAAAATGAGACAGAGACTGATGATACTAAGATTAAATATTGCTTTCCTATGTATGAGAGAGACCTTTTCCCTCTAAGAGTACATTTAGTAGGAATAATTCCTTTCTTCTCTTATTTCCCAAAATATTTTATTTAAACATTTCAGAGCAGCAGTCACTTTTTAACATGTTGTTACAAATATAAAATATACATTTCTGGTGTATTTGTTCATCTCTCCTTAATCCATAAGCTCGTAAAAGGCAGGACCATGTCTGATTTATCCATGCATAGCCCTTAGTGCCTGGCACAGATAAAGACTTCGATATACCTGTAATAAAGTATCAGGTGGTAACACTGGCCTGGGCTTTCATTTGGTGCCTGAAAACAACCTCTAGGTATATGTTTACTAATTCCTGTATATTCTCTGCTATGAAAATATTCTGTATTCTATTGATCATATGCTAACATCCACTTATATATTCTATTACCACTTTTCATGTTGACATATTCTTGTTGAGCTTATGAAATGCTGTCCCTCAAGGAGCTTATACTGTAAGAAGGTACAAAGTATGAAGTGTCATAAAGGGTATTTCATATTGAGACTGCTGTTGAGATATTTCTATACCATGTAAAGTAGCAATATAGGGGGTAAAATTTATAGTTAACAGCAGGTCCAGCTGAATATTATTATTCCCCCCATAACTTTTAGAGAGAGAAATCTTCCTTGCATTTTACCTGTGACTTTGCTTGCAAAAAAAAAAAAAAAATCACTACTGTAAAACCATTACTTTTGCTCTAAGTGGAATGAGTCATTCTACTGATCATCTTTTTCTTTCTTTTTTTATTATAAAAATGTGGGGTACAATTCAGGGTCAGGTATACAAACGTTGATCATGCAGGTACCCTTGTTGATAAGGTGTGCCCCTCCCTCCCCTGGCAGTTTCCCTTAACTGCCAGTCCCACTCTCCCTCCCCTGACAGTCTCCCACTACTACCAATCCCTTTCTTATAGTATTATATTTGTTCAAGGTCCACTTATGAGTGAGAACATATCTTTTTTAAAGAATAAAGCAGATGTCTCTTCTCTTTTCTCTTCCATGTAGTTGAACATTGCCCCTTAAAAAATGAAACAGAATCAAGGTAAACCATGAAAATTGAAGTGGGATTGTTAAAAATGGGCTTCGTACTACAACACTGAGTATGTATGCTAAAATAGATATTTATTGAACTCTCTGTACGTCCCACATATTGTTTTAAACTCTTTATTAGTCGCATCTTGAATAATCCATATAACATCTTTTCATCATAGGGATAATCACTCACATTTTTCAGGTGAGAAAACAGGCAGAGAAGGTACAGCTAACTTGTCCAAGGATGCAGGTGGGAAAGCAGATGAGCCAGTTAGATTCCAAAGCCCATACACTAAACTGCTATCTGAGTGAATTATATGTAATTTTCATTTTCAGATGAGAAAATTAACTTTTTCTGGAATGAAGACAATTTTCTCAAATTATTGAGCTACGTACTTTTTCATGCAATTCTTCCCAAATATTTAACTCTCAGTTGATAGGGAAGGTAAGAAGTAGTATAAAATGATTCCAGTTCTGAGACATTTCTGGAATCTTCTAGTAATAACAAATGATAACTTGTTACTTGTATAGACTTTTAAAAGTCATCATTGTAAAACTTTGTGTATTACATTGTCAATATTCTGGCTGTTTGCATCTGAACCCTCCTTTTAGGTTTGAGAAATCCTTATCCTTTTGAATCTTGGCGGGAGGCAGCACTTGCCTATAATTATAGGAAATGAAAATGCCAGATGCTTGATTTCTTGGTCTCCTTTGCATCCAGGTTGTTGGTAACTGACCTACGATAGACCAATGGAATATGCCCATCCCAGTCCATTGGCTACTTGTCACACAAAGAGGCAGGAGCAGTAAAGACTTCATTCTGGAGATAGCAGTGGCGAGATGATACTTATGGAATTTCCAGCCTTGTCCTCAGTACCAGTGTCGAGGGTTGTGGACTGGATCTCTCCGTGTTATGAAGGCTCACCGGCTACAACAGTGCTCTTCGTGGATGGCCTTTGTGGTCTGGTATTGACCGTGGTCTTGGCTAATGCTTCACTTGTTCCTACTTGTCTTCTCATCCTAGTTCTTTCTCAAGTTTCTGTCAGTAAATCCTTTTCTGCTTAAATTAGCCACAGTTGGTTTCTGTGACATGCAGCTAAGCCCCCAGTGTTGGGACCGAGGAGTGGACAAAAGTCTGTAGTGTATACCTTATTAAAAATTACCTCCATGATAACTCCTGAGGTTGATAAATAATGGTATGTACCTGGCTAATGCAAATGAGCAGAGATCTTTGAGGGAGAGATGCAGTTTAGTGGTAGAGTTATTGTACACCTTGGAAGATGCTTTAAAAACAAACTCCATTTCTAAATTTATTTCATTTGTGATTTCTCATTGGATGTCTATGTTCATAATTTGGGTTTGTAAACTACTTAAGAGCTAACCCATACCTGATATTCTGTTGAGTTCCATTCAAAAGTGATCCAATTAAGTGATGCTTCTTTGTGTCAGAGCCAGTCTATGGAACTTGAGAAATTGAGTCCTGGACTTTTATAGAGGTGGCCAAGTCCGAGGAGTTGAGTTCTCTTAAAGGCATAGGGAGACAGGCAGAAAGTTAAAGGGGAAAATAATTAAAGATATATGTACCACTAGATACTTCCTACTGATAGGCACTCATTTTTTCTCAGGAGTATAATTTACTAATATGATCCTCATATAGGGTAAATAGCATGTTTTTGTGCATTATTTTGTGTGATAATATTTCTGGCTAGTTATAGTCTTTAGTCTTTTAAGGGATTGTATCTTCCTTTATTCTTTATTAACTTTTTGCTTGTCTGCTTGCTTGATTTTTCCCTTGAGTTTTTTTTTCCAGGCAAAGAGTCAGTTTATTACTCTAGGGAACTGAATTATTTCTAGGGTAGAAGACAGCCATCTCATCTCAACTATGGTCTTAACAAGTGAGGGTTGTAACCTGAATGCACTGGCCTTCAGATAGTTGGATTGCAAAGTATACATAAGGATTATACAATATATATGCTGATTGTTCCTCCATTTTATGATTTTTATAAAATAATATAATCAACTTCAATATCTTGGTTGTCAACATTATGAGACTGGTATTACTTTAACGAAGTTGCTTGATGTCACTGATGACTATGTGTCCATTCATGTTGTATAAACTCAAAATAACTAAGATAATAAGTTGAAAAATAAAATAAAATACATTTTTTAAGTTCTAGATTTGCTTACTTTTATATGGTTTAGTTCTAAGCATTGTACAAATGTCATTGAAATGGAAGATTTTATAATATGAAACCAGAGTTAAATTAAGAATGAGAAAGAAAATTACAAATACATGCAGTAATTTTTGCCATATTATTTTACTAAGGAAATCATTAAAAAATAAAATGTGGTACAACTTAGTCATCAATTATTTGTTTCTATAATTGAGCCTTCATTTTAGTAAATACTAATTTCTAAAAGGGACTTTTAGTTGAGACACAATATATACCCATATGTTACTAATTTGAGAATTAACTAAGGATTTGATGTTTTTAGTTTATAATTCAGCCACCATTTTAAAGTAATTTCATTAATAGCATTCCCTTTGCTGAGTTTTGTAAATGGAATTCACTCGGTTAGCATGTCAACTGAGTTCCATAAAGAATACCTAAAATTCTTAGAATTTGGAAAAGTAGCTCAATGATAAATTCTGTAGAAATTGAAGTTGGAGGGTAGACAAGCTTCAAAGCAAATATCTTTGTTAACAAGACACTCCTGGAACTTGTTATCACCACCTCTTAGATGAATGTCTTTGTTATTCAGATTACAGTACTATCCATGTCCTTAATTTATAATATTATTGATCAGCACCTAGAATGTTGTTATACTTAAACAACATTGCTGGACACATTGCCTTAGCATCATCCTAGGTTAGGGCAAATCAAAGGCAAAATTTACGTTTTATTTTATTGTACAGTTGGCCAAATTCTGTCTTTTAGTTCTTAGTACTCAAAAGAGTATGTTTTTGTGGTTATACTGGTAGAAGTTATGAAGGCCAGTATTGGATTACAACAGACAGACCAGGAATGGAATGTGTTTAGGATACCAACAAACAAGGGTATCACAAAGTATTTTGGGAAAATGATATTTCAAGCAATGTAGTAGTCATCATGATAAAAATTCGATTTTGATTGTATTTTCTTCCTTTTTTATTATTTTGTATTGGTTTAATAATAAATTATGTATAGTCAGGGTGGGTGGGCACACATCATCTTTTTCATGCCTAGAGTCAGACACCTTTCCCAAAACTCTGATTTGGAAGGCAATTCCTACACTAATAGCAGGTAATTTTTCCAGAAGAAAAGTGAGGCTCTAATCTCTACTGCCTCAAGGACCAAGAGGCGTTACCATGTCTTTGGTTTTCCTTCTGAAGCCTGTATTGATTACAGAGCACGCTTTGTTCCTCCTGCAAAAACACTTCTCTCAGGTGTGGACAGTTAGGGTGAAGGGAGTTTGAGGACATAGGTCAGGAAGCAGGAGGAATGAGGGAGAAGTAAGAGTGGTTGCAGAATGGTCCTTTACTGTACGAAACATTGGGATGGTTAAACCAGTTATTCCAAATTCAGAGAAGTGTCTGTTTCTATGGTTTTCCCAGGCTTCCCATTTTCTGAGAATGATTCTGCTTAGTGATTAATTCCTAAGACTGAGAAGAGCCTTCTCTGTGGTTTGACAAGCTCAGCTTTTAGTACTAGAACATTTTCCTATAATATTGTATTTACTTAAAACAGCTGCATTTAGATGCAGCATGAATATTGCTTTTGAACATTCTAAGGCATAAGAAAAATCCAGTATATAAGTGCCACTTCTAGATAAATATATTTTGTAATTTCCTCGAATAAAAAAATAGAAAAGACAAAGAAAAGAGCATTCCTATTCCTCGGAAAATTAAATCCACTACTCCAAAGTTCCCTGAGAAACGTGGTTGCTGTTTGAAGATTTTAAGCTCCCCCAGGGATAGGTTCATGCAGTTTCATTTGTTTCCCATGTACCTTGCCCAGGGTTGAACAAACAGATAAGCTTCTTAACTGGTGGATTTAACTGACTGTCTCTTCACTTTTGAGGTGTCAACCAAGGGTTTAGTGAAAAATTTTGAGGATAGTCAAATGTTGCTAGGAAAAAGCAGATAAATAAAGATGAAGAAACATTAGTCTTTCTGGAATTATTCACATTTATCTCCTCTCTCATTTTCTCTCTTTCTTTCTTCCTCCTCCACCCCTCACGGCATATATTATATATTTTTTAATGTGAAGTCATTAATGAGAGTGCTGATGTTGGAGTCAAAATACATAAATTCTGACTATCAGACTGTAACACATTGATGATGTACAGGAAATAGTCCTTCAACCCTCAGCTTTTCACACTTTTAGACAAATTCCTGGCCCTTCCCGATCTGCACGAAAAATTTTCTTGGCTTCTAGAACTTTCCTTAAGCCAAAAATAACTTTTACTTTTCTCAGGTCTGCACTTCAAGAGGTTGTAGTGACAATTATTTTGGAGATAATGGCTTCAGACATCTCCTCAGCAGAGGAAAGGAGAAAGGGTTCCAGACGAAAAAATAAGAGGGAGAGAGCAATTTTTAAAATGGGTGAAAATGTGGAATCTTTCATGCCAGGTTACACTTAAGTCTTCTTGTAAAAAGAATCGCATGTGATAAAGGCCTAAAGTCCATTGAAAATTTAACAATTGACAATATCATGACAAATTCTTCCTTGATGTTTTCATTTTTTAAAATTTGTTTGTGAATTGGTAATAGAGAGAAATACAGAAATACATCTATTTCTGAATATAGCAAAAAGGATTGAACTCTTCAGAGGCAACTATCTTTATAAGCAATTATGATTCTCCTAATGATAGTTTATGTCTACACAAATAATTATATTTTACACGTTAACCCGTTAACCCAACTCCTCTGTGGTTTTATATGTTAATTTTAAGGCAGATATTTTTCTTCTTAATTTATCTTGAAATTTATTCCATTTTAATGCATAAGAACTGGCCTTCTTTTGTTTTGTCCCCAAATCTGCATTTCATTCCACCATACACATTTACCATACATGATTTAGCCAGTGGCCTATTCCTGGGCATCTAGGTTGTTTCGTTTTTGCTATTACAAGCAAAAACTATAGTGGATGTGTGTACTTTAATGAACGTGAGAGTTTATCTCCCAAAAAAAGTTCTTGACAGTGGAATTGCTGGGGAATAGTTATAGGCATTGAACATTTTGATTGACACCACCATGTTTTCCTCGGTTTGTGATGCCTACTTACTCTCTCACAGCAGGCAGATGAGAACACTCAGAGCCACCATGTGGCACTACCTCCAAGAGTGCTGTTCACATCATGGTCCCTATGGATAAAGGCATGCTTTGTCTGTAGCTTTTGGCCTACTGCTGCCTGATGCCAGTTCATGGCTCTTCTGTCACTGGAGCACTTGGTAGTTTTTCAAGAGTCTGGGCTTTCCAACTTCAGATGGAGTGAAGGGATGGATGGAGTTTCTGAGATTCCCTCAGGCAATTTTTCTGTTTAGAAATTATGCGCCATTGCAGAAAAAAGTTTTGTCAACTAAAAATAGACTCATTAATATGTGAGTTTAATGGTACACTGAAAACTAAGTGATTTATATCTCTGTACAGTCAGCCATCCCTCAGTAACTTTGGGGGATTGGTTCCAGGAACCACTGTGGTTACCAAGTCTGCAGATGCTCAAGTCCCATATATAAAATTATACAATATTTGTATATAATTCACACACATCCTCCCAGGTACCTTTTGTTATTTTTATTATTATTAATTAAAACAGGGTCTTGCTCTGTCACCCAGGCTGGAGTGAAGTGGTGAGATCAAAGCTCACTGTAACCACAAACACCTGGACTCAAGTTGTCTTCCTGCCTCAGCTTCCCAAGGAGCTGGGACTATTGGCACACACCACCATGCCTGGCTAACTTTTTTGTCTTTGTTTGTTTGTTTGGTAGAGATGGGGTCTTGCTAGGTTTCCCAGGCTGGTGTCAAACTTCTGGCCTCAAGCTATACTCCCACCTGGGCTTCCCAAAGTGCTGCCATTACAAGTGTGAGCTACTGCACTAGGCTATCCTGTATACATTAAGTCATTTCTAGATTACTTATAATAACAAATACAATGTAAATGCTATATAGTTGTTACACTGTACCTTTAAATTTGTACTTTTATTGTTGTATCATTATTTTAAATTTTTATTTTATTTTTTAAATATTTTTTGATCCTCCCTTGGTTGAATCCAGGTTGCAGGACCCACAGATACAGAGGGCTGACTGTATAGGATACAGTGTGTGGAATAAAATATGTGAGTCTCTATTTAAAGAATTCCAGTCTTCATTCACTAGCTCACATTCTTGTAAGAACTTCATGAAGGATGGTAAGATCAGATTATGAAATTTCTTAGAGGTCTGCTGTATGGCTTCTTAAATCTGGCCTGCTTTATTTTAGACACTAAACATATGGCCATAGTTAATTATATGCTTAAATGCTGATGCATTTCAAAACTGTTCATGTTACTCTGTAAGGCATTTCAGAGGAAATTATAAGAAGACATGTGGTTAGAAAGATAGGAGATGTAAAGTGAAATCCTGACCTTTAGAAAGAACTGCCATAGCCTGAAAGAAATTGATCTGTTATGGACCATATTTAAATTTCCTTTTGGTGTATCTAGCATGCATCAACATATTTGTGTATATACAAGTTGAGCATCTCTAACTGAAAATGTGAAATCCAGCATCCTCCAGAATCTAAAACTTCTTGAACGCCCACATGACACCACAAGTGGAAAATTCTACACCTGTCACCTTTGCTTTCTGAAGGCTTATATATACAAACTTTGTTTCGTGCACAAAATTATTAAAAATGGTGTATAAAATTACCTTCAGGCTATGTGTGTGAGATATATGTGAAACATAACTGAATTATGTGTTTAGGCCTGGGTTTCATCCCCAAGATTTCTCCTTCAGTATATGCAAATATTCCAAAATCTGAAATACTTCTGATGTTAAGCATTATGGATAAGGGATACGCAACCTGCATTTATATGTGTGTCTACTTCAAATAGATATGGCTGCCTTGATATTTTCATTTTAAAAATTTTATTTATGAATTGGTAATAGAGGGAAATACAGAAATACTTCTATTTCTGAATAGAGAAAAAAGGATTGGCTTCTTCAGAGGCTACTCTCTTTATAGGCAATTGTGATTCTCCTATTGATAGTTTATGTCTACACAAATATTTCCAGTTATGTGCTGGAGCCAGCTTCTGTTGGTTAGGGCGAATTGCTAAATTTTTAGGAATTTTGCAAGAAGTCATCCTCATATTTGTGGTCCGATATCAGCCAAGGTAGGAATGTTTCTATCATAGAGATTGGCAAACACTGAAAACCAGCGCCTTATTTTCTGGAAAGCTGATTGTTAAACATGTATCAGTCAGAATGTATAATCAATTCTCTGGCTAAAAATGAAGAAAACTTTGGAAATATTAAAATTAATTTGTTTATATTTACACTGTCTGATTTCCAATAAGCAGAAAAAAGCAGGCATTAGTTCTGTTTTACTTGTTTCACAAGCCTTACTAATGCATTAGAGATTAATTTTACTTATTATAAGAACAAATACTGTACATATGTGTCATAATAGTTTCTTCTTAATTTGTGTATAATTTCTGGTTGGTTGTAAATATTATACCAAAAAACATCTTACAAATAATGCATTATGTTAACATTGGTAGCTCATGACTCTAATAAGCAAAAAGGTCACCAAATATTTGATCATAGGAATTAAGAAAACTGATAGTAATACTGCCATAAAATTAAAATTAAAGTTAGAAGGATGTTTAGCATTCATATCACCCAATATCCTCATTTATACAAAGGAAGAATGGGAATTAATGCTGTTACAATAAACACAAGTCAGTATTTATTTGCCCTGGTCTAGTACAGCCTATGTTTTAAGTACTTTGCCTCTGAAGATGGAAATGGAGGGCTTTAGGACTTTCAAATTATATAGAATACAGAGATGGTGTTTTTAATTTTTTTTCCCTAAATGTTGAAATAGGGAAGAATGTTATCCAATTAAATATAGGTAATGTGAATAACTTGATCAGAATTTAAAGAGATTAAATGTCAGAGTTAGGGCTCTACTGGTAAATATCATTTATAGAAGGTAGAAGTAATAGAGAATTATATATAGCCTTGCGGCTTTTGCCATTCTATAAGTAGTAAAATGTGATTTATTATTCTGTACTCTGTCATGTATTACTCAAGTGGCACAAAGAAAGATGACTTGGAATTCCTGCATAAAATGAACTGAGAGGTTCATGTTTTGTGGATGTGAGAGAGATTATAAACAGACCGTGACACCTATTCTAGTTTACTACTTACTGATCTATAAAGAAACTAACTTGTTAAACCCTAATTAAGCTGGAGTAATGACAGTTTACTAATGATGAAAGCCAGCTGTTCTACTCTCCTTTAATAGTGATACTGTAGTATTTAAATGTGGAGTTTTACATGTTAGATCCTTGGGAATGTAGCGAAGACTTGCTTCTTAGGGTTCTGATAATTCAAGTTTGTTTTAACCTCTTTCATTTCAATTTTAAGAATAAAAATTTTTAGGAATATGAATTACTCTTAAATGGAAATTTAAGATTGGAAAAGTATAGGCTCTTCTAAAAAGACACGAGGTCATTAAAAGCACAGCAGCTTCCACCTTGATCTCTTCCACCTTGATCTCACTATTTTATTTTATTTTTTTGATCACTCATTTATAGTTTTCAATAGGATGGGGTTATTTTTATAGACGAGTTCTTCATAAAGAAATTCATATCAGTTTTCCTTTTCTATCATTTTATCATGATAATTGTTTTTAAACATATCTTTATATATTGAAAGATTTATGTGAAATTGCAGCTAAACTTTCGTTTTTCCAGGTAGGCTAGAAACTTCCAGTTCCTGTGCCCTTACCTTTGATCTTTGGTTTCTAAATGATCTACGATATAAATGAAAGTACCTCATGGATTATAAAGAGCTACAGAAATCTTTGATATTATTCTCAATCTCTCTAAATTTTTTCAATGCCTAATTTCAAGGTTTTAGGACTGAAATGATTTCTATGATATTTGAAATTGGGGAAAAATAGCCAAATATCATTAAAACATTATCTTCTTGTTTTCTTGTTCAAAGCCAATGTGACTTGGCTACATTAACAGACTATTAGATTGTATACCTAAATTTTAATTGGCTTATAGGAACAAGAGTTTTTATATTTGTTAGAGATAGGTTTCTATGCAATAAGTAAAAGAATTTAAAAAAGAATAAATGTACTTAGATTTGCCTATACGTAGCTCTTGGAGAAAAATGTGTCATTATAGCTCTCTCTGCAGAGATATATGTTGCTGAGCATGTTTTTTGTGCTGGTTAAGGCTGACTGAAATACTGTTTTACTTGATTCACTCATTCATTGTAACCTTAGTAACTAGCCCCTTAATTTAGATTGTATCCATTTCAACCTAAAAATAAATGATTATATTTGCATAGTTTCTTAGGGCTCATTTTTAGCATTTTATGTATCATAAAAGGTATTTTAAAGTGGGTTATAGGCATTTCTATAGGGAAAAAGAATTATGAAAGGATTATTTGAAAAATACATCTATATATTGAACATACACTGAGAATCTCTTGAGCAGTTGGTATGTAGTTTGTAGAAGGCAGACTTTCCAATACCATTTGGCCAAGACTGGTCCTGCCCATATGTTGGGCAAAAATTCTGCCCAGTTCATACAAACAATCTACAAAATAGAGGTATTAGACACAGGCCTTGAATAATCTCCATTTAGAATACTGACATCTGAATATTAGGATCCTCAGTCAGTGAGAAAAGCTACAGAATCAGATATGACTTTTAGTGCTGAGAAAATAACAATGAACCAGCAAGTAGGGTTCCTGCCTGCAGGGAGGTGCAGTGTGGATGAGGGCAAATGCTGCCTTTCTGGCCATGTAAAGACCAAGTGTAACTGAATTTAGGAAAGAGAGTAGTGGCATGCCTCCTCCAAGCATTTTGACCATGTTTGTGTCAGTGCCATTTACTGTATCCAAGTCAGTCCAATTTGGAAGCACATGAAGATAAAGTTACTTGATAAGATTGACTTAAGTGAAGCCAGAGAGATCTTTTCAAAATGCCATAATTGGCTTAAAAAACGGCAACGTCTTTCACTGCCTCTAGAAAGAAGCCATTATTGCTTACCATGGTCCTCATGCCAATCCCGCCCGCCACTCCCCTGGCAGTCTCCCACTACTGCAAATCACTTTCTTAATGTAATACGATAATTGTTCAAGGTCTGCTATGAGTGAGAACATGTGAGACTCAGTTCTTTGTTTCTGTGATAGATCACTCAGTATTATAGTTTGGGGAGCATTAGTTGCCATTGTCATACTCAAAACTTAGTGGAAATAAATAAGGTAACACTTATTACATGTATACAACATAGAATAAAGTAATGTTTTATCTCTAAAACAAATAAAGAATGGGTTAAAGATAGGTTTGGAAAGGCATATTTTACCTAGAGAGAAAATGCTTTTTGTTAGTAATGTTATTTTCTGAGTGATTGTGTACTTGATGAAAAATTTGGAGGCATGTCACAAGTTTGGAAATAATCTAATGTAGTATTGATTTAGCCGGGGTTCTATCAGTGAAAAACAATAAAATTAAATTTTGATGTATTAAGACAGACATAGAAAGCCTATAATTTTTGAAATGAATATCCACCTGACATTTATCTCTCATTCTACCAGTTGAAAATTTGGGTATTGATTTCTACTTTTGTATTTAGCAATGTAATGAATATTGATTGCCATAAAGATGTCCCATTGGCATTTTGCAGTCCTAGAGTAACTTCTAAATACAGAAGTAGACTAGAACTTGTGTAATTCTATTGTCAAGTGTTTCTCATTGTAATTCTGTCTTCCTTCCTTCCTCTTTTCTTTCTCTATTTCAATTAAATAACTTGATAGAAGATCAACACAAGCCCACTATATGGAAGCATGTGTGGCATATGACACCAGAAGTATGAATAAATGTTAAAAGTCCCCATCCTAGGCCAGGTGTGTTGGCTCATGCCTGTAACCCCAGGACTTTGGGAGGCCCAGGCTAGAAGATCACTTGAGGCCAGGAGGAGTTCAAGATCAGCCATGGTAACACAGTGAGAACTTTGTCTCTTAAAAAAAAAATTGGCCAGGCTCGGTGGCTCAGTCTGTAATCCCGCACCTTGGGAGGCTGAGGTGTGTGGATTGCCTGAGTCCGTGGGTTCGAGACCCGCCTGGGCAAACGAGACCTCATCTCTACAATAAATCAAAAAATTAGCCGGGCGTGGTAGCGTGCGCCTGTAATTCCAGCTACTTGGAAGGTTGAGGCGGAAGGATCGCTGGAGCCCAGCAGGTCGAGGCTGCGGTGGCCGGGAGCAGCCACTGCACTCCAGTCTGGGCGACAGAGTGAGACTCCAACTCAAAAAAAAAAAAAATCTCTGAAAAATATGACCTGAACTATCAGTGTATGCTGTCAGTCCTCTGTTTTCTCCTTGTATAATATAACTCCACTTTAGGATACAAAGGAAGCAAATCCCAGCAGTTAAATAGGAAAGAAGACTCTGAGAACATCTCTTCTGATACTACCAGAACTTTGGAACTCATTTCCTTCTGAAGAAAAAATAAATCTTTAGGAAAAACCATTCAATTGTTATAATAAAAAATGCATACCTTGAATAGCCTCTTATTCTGTTTAGACTTGACCTGTTCAGACCTGACCTTTGCTTCTATGACCTGGAGTACCCTCATTTTGTTATCATTACATCTAAAACACAATTAAATATTATGAAGTCAGATCACTAGATAAAAGATGATACCTAAAT
>CAUYQG010220675.1:0-20721 GCA_963574415.1 Tarsius wallacei
CCTGAGCAGAGGAAACTGGGAAAACATACTAGCTCTCAGGTATTTTCCTTTTTTCTCTCTCTAGATCCTAAACATCAAGCCGAAAGGCTACTGGTATTTTTAAGAAGCAATCAAGTATTTGAGAACATTTAATATTGCCAGGTCCTCACTCCCCACCTCAATACTTCCAACTCCTACAGTTCTCTTGTGGCATAGAGCCCAAGCCTCTTCCTGTTGCACTTACACCAGGCTGGAGATGGCTCTTCAGCCCTGTGCTGTGTTAGTCCCATGAGCCACCAGGAGTGTAGACCTCCTGAGAGGACATATTTGGATTTGAGCTGTTGCTATGCATGCATAAGGATCAATGTAAACAGAAATGCAAACCCAGTTAAATTTCACTCAGACTAGGGGGGGAGTCCTCTCCAACATGGCGGCTTATTCAACACTTGTTTCTTGGTAAAAGGATTCAACCTGGACTGGAGTTCAGAACAGCTGGGTGTTTTTTCCCCCTGGAGGCACCCTTTTGCCAACAAAAGGCTTTTGGTCTTGGGGAGTCAGTGCAGGAAGGTGAGGAGAAGGGTATCTGTCCTTCTGACCTGGGCCAGAACTGTGGGAAGGCTGACGGGCTTGAGACATTGAATTCCAGGCTCAAGCTGGACTGCTGCAGGGCCACTGTGACTGATGTAATAGGGAAGAAAGGTGATACCCTGATTGTCCAAGAGCCATAACTTGTTTCTTAGTGAGAATGGTGAGAAGGCAGACCCCCCTTGGCACATCCAGAAGTTGGGAAATTGTTAAGCCAGTAGCACTGGCTTTGCTGTCATTTCCCCCAGTGACTTTTGGGCAGTTGACATGTGTAAGACAGAACAGAACCAGAACCAATTTGTTCATGAGCCCACTTGAGGCTCCAAGATAACTCGGGGCATTTCAAGTGAGTTCCTGCCAGTGTAAGTGGTGGCAGATATGAGCCAATAACTTGGATGTTGACATAACTATCTCAAAGACACAGGTGGCTGAACCTGAGCAAACGGGATTTCTTCTGTTTATCGTAGAGGCATATCACTCCAACTAGCATGTGGCAGAGCTTTTGGTGTGGAGAGAGACACCTCGGCAGCTATGTGGTAGAAGCAGCCAGCGTGCTCTACTGTGCCTATGTTAAAACATGGAAATACTTTGCTGACAGTAAAAGCTATCGATTGCTAAACTTTCAAGTCCCTTAATAATGCTGGTCAGAAGCAGTCCCAAATTGGGTAATAGGAGCCCAGGAGCTGCATCACACAGATGTTGGTGGTCCAGGTGGCTACCGGTGAGACACATGGTATTTGTAGGAAAACACTCGGTAGCTGCCTAATTCTCAGGAACTTGTCAGTACTAGTGGTGGGGGTATGCTGGTGTACTTTCAAGTGGTGGTGAGGTATGGACTTTGAAGCTCAACCTTCTGTTGACCGCTTGCATGAAAGTATGTACCCTGTCACATCCTGTGAGCTGGACACTCAGTCACCCTCCAGTTGCAACAAATCTTAAAAGGGCTAATGATCATTAGGCAATGGGGAGCTCACCAGGACTAACAGCTTCCTGGGTTCAATTGTGGCTTGGGCACAGACATCACTTAGCTAGTAGTAGCAATACTGTAAAACTCCGTGAATGATTTAAGAGTCATTGAAGTATCTCGAGTGACTTATGCCACATCACTTGATAGCACTACTATGATTAGTCTTAAAATACCATTGATTTGTTTACTAAATCTCTTATCATTTGTAGTTAGGGCTTATGTACCAGAGCCTTAGGAAGTGTCATTCCAGTATACATCTGAGGAAGCTAGGGTTTTGTTTGCCTTACCTGATGACACCACTTGAACCAGAAGCTCATGTGCTTTTCCCTCACAGTGCTGCCTATATATGATGCTGGTTTGTCATGTGATGGATGGTGAGGGGTGATGAAGGAGCTAGGATTACAGGTGTGAGCCACTGGGCCTTGCCCTGAACTGTTTCTCTCTCTTTTTTTTTTTTGAGTTGGAGTCTCACTCCGTTGTCCAGGCCAGAGTGCAGTGGCATGCTCAAGGCTATCCCAGCATCGACCTGCTGGACGCCAGCAATACTTCTGCCTTAGCCTTCCAAGTAGCTGTAACTACAAGCATGTGCTACCATGCCTGGCTAATTTTTTTTTTTTTTTGAGTTGGAGTTTAACTCTGTCGCCCAGGCTGGAGTGCAGTGGCACACTCATGGCCACCCCAGCGTCAATCTGCTGGGCTCCGGTGATCCTTCTGCCTCAGCCTTCCAAGTAGCTAGAACTACAGGTGTGCGTTACTACACCTGACTAATTTTTTGATTTATTGTTAAGACAAGGTCTCACCAAGTTGCCGGGCTGTTCTCCAACCCACGGGTTTGGGCAATCCACTCACCTTGGCCTCCCAAAGTGCTGGGATTATGGGCTAAGCCACCGAGCCTGGCCTACTTTTTTTTTAATGATAAAAGACAAAGGAGGCGGAATCTCACCATATTGCTCAGTCTGATCTTGATTTCCTGGACTCAGGCGATCCTTTTGCTTTCAGCCTCCCAGTTTGCTAGGATTACAGGTGTGAGCCACTGTGTCTGGCCCATCTCTTGAACTTTTTTCTGTGGTGTTGGGGCTTAAAATCCAGTTTCCCAAAATATGGCACAGCAACATGCTGAGTGGAATAAGCCTCAAGTTTCTCTACCTTAACTCTCCCACAATCTCTTCCCAAGCGTTTTCCTTTATATGCCTGAAATCCAGACTTATCCAAACTTCCATGCTAAGCTTTGGTCCCTACTCCAGCAATAAAAAGCACTTTTCTAAGAGAATTTTGTAAATGCCAATCATGGTCTTGAGCTAATGTAACATACATACTTCACTGAAAGATGAGATCAAGAAATTGGCCCAGACACGTGACCTAAGGAAGACAATTCTTGTAGACATATTTTCATGTAATTACTCTTGCCTGTTGGAACAGAACCTGTCTTGATGTCAATGTCTAAACCAAGCAGTAGACAAAAGAAAAATGCCTGGAAAAACTCACTGGTGTCTATCTGACTTGACTTAGCTCAGCTGAAACAACCAGCTTAACTCTCAGCTGTCAGAGTGATGGTCACCTCCATCATATGACAATAGTTCAGTCAACATTTTGCTCTAAGAATCTATAAGATTTGAGTGAATGGATAATGACCATGTCTGGTAATATGTTTTTTCCAATAGGTATTCAAAATCACAATCATAGTTCACAGGGCTTTCTTGAAGTTGGGAAGGGGGTGGGGGAACAAAACCTCAATGCACAGCATTACATTTTAGAGTTTTTTCCAGCAAATGACTAGGTATCAAATAGAGTGCCTACGTTTTCACAGCTTGGTTGCTAGCTGGCATGTTCCTGTGGTTCTATGGCAACACCTAGAGCCTGAAACAACAGATCTGTTAGTAAGTTCCCAAGAGGAATGCAGACGTTCTCAAGTGCTTAGCTGTTGCTTGCTATCTTGTTCTCTACCTACCATTTTTTGGAACTGGGTAATTCAGAATGCTATCATTCAAAGGTTCCCATACCTCTCACGGATGAGGAAGACTTACTAGATGAATAGATGACACCAATTCCCAGATGAGCTTGAGGAAGGACTGCAACAATGCCATGGGCAACCCAAACAACCTGTGCAATGTTAGTCTCTTGAACAACACACAGAGCCTCTTCAGGTTGAGGGAGCCAGGTTTATCCATTAGTCAGTGTATTTCATGGTGAATTCACCATTGCATGCAGCTTCTGTTGAAAATTTTCTTCACTCATAAGTGGACCCGGAACATTTACCATAATACAAGAAAGGGATTGGCAGTAGCTGGAAACTGCCAGGGAAGGGGGGCACATAACATCAACAAGCGTACCTGATCTCAAACCAGGTGAAGTGGGGACCAAAGGGAGGCCCAAACTTTACCTGTACGATGATCACTTGTCTACCTAATTCTGAATTGTACCCCATATATTTAAAATAAAAAATATTTCTACTAGACTGTTTCATATCATTTCCAACTATCTTGCATCTGTGGTTAATTTAAGGTGAATCTTTTTCTTGTTTTTAAATACACCCTGGCTCCACAATATACCACCATCCCATCTGTTTGGGTTCTCCTTAGCATTCTCCTGGTTCCATTCTCGTGTTCATACTTGCTATTCTACTCTAATTTTATACCACTCCTCCAACCCTTGTCATCCTATATGTGTTCTGTTCCCTCCCCTTTGTGCATTTTTACACTTTGCTTTAAACTCTAGTAGATAGCGATGCTCTGATTCACACCTTATGTCAGACTTTTTAGTCTATATACATGTTCATTGCTCATGAATGAGCAGGAAAATGGTAATTATGTGAATAGATCAGGGTCATGACTAACCCTGTAAAACACTTGTGAACGTGGACACATTATTAGCACGCAATTGTCACCAAAACTTGACTTTATGCCATTGTTCTGAGTGCTGTCATAGATCAGTTTGTTTACTCCTTAGTTAACTACCTTATAGGATTATTTTTGTCACTTCATAGAGAAAAGAGACCTGAGGCCTAGGGGTCTAATCACTCCCAATCTTTCAACCTAGAAAACTAATCATTTTAGGAGGTTTTATGAAGTTTTTTGTGTATATAACTAAACTGCCCTTCTGATGACTTGCTATAACTTGCCTTTAGAGCAAACATTTCACCTAATGCTTTTGTAGTTAAGTATTAGGTATAACTTAAATATGCAGAAGCTGAAACTCTAAAACTAAATCAAAATAGGTGGATGTCATTCCTGTCTTGCTCAGCAGGAAGTTAGACTTCTTAGGACTTCCTGGACAACAAGAAGTAATTGTTTCTTTATCTGCTTACCTGGCTCTTGTACATGCTGATTCACATGTCAACTTGAGGAAGCAAGGGGCTTCTAGGATTGGAAGCTTTTGGTGTGGCGAGATGATGGGTCAAATGTCACGAGTTTAGTCATGTACATAATTGTGTCTGACTAAATGATCAAACAAGGCATATGAGGGTGGAGTAAGTCTGTCATAACTTGAAATGTATTTTGCTGTTTTTTGTTCCCTCCTATTTTCTTGGCCTGTGACTTAACTGTACCTCATAGCTCTCTGGACTGTTTTAATAAAACAAAACCTGCTAAGGGCTGCTGCTTATCTTAGATGAGTAATACATGAATGTACCTTCTTCCTCTTTTTTTTTTGAGTTGTAGTCTCACTCTGTTGCCCAGAGTGAAGTGCAGTGGCATGACACTCCCAGCCACCGCAGCCTCAAACTGCTGGGCTCTGGTGATCCTTCCACCTCAGCCTTCCAAGTGGCCAGAACTACAGGCATGCGCTACCACGCCTGGCTAATTTTTGATTTATTGTAGAGACGAGGTCTCGCCAAGTTGCCTGGGTGGGTCTCAAACCCACGGGCTCAGGCAATCCACTCGTCTCGGCCTCCCAAAGTGCTGGGGTTACAGGCTGAGCCACTGAGCCCGGCCCTTCTTCCTCCTAATAGTAAAATTTAGATTCCCATAACAGAATCTCTGATCATGAGACAATTCGTATGTCACTTGATAAACTAGAATGGTGTAAAATCATGCTCTGAGGTGTGTTACTGGTCAGTTTCTACTTAAACTGATTTACCTGAGAAAGCATTCAAGTGCTGGGTCTGCCAGGAATATGCATCCTAATGACTCAGCCCTAGGTAGTTATCAGCTCTTACATGTGATGCTGTGAAGCTAACCTGCCCAACATCTCCCTTATGTAAGTGGTATTGGGATTTGAACTCCAGGTCTGGTTCCAAAGCCAGGCACTAGCTCTGCAAGAAGAGGTGATGGGTTGGCTGTGAAAGCACTTCCCAATGGCTTGGTTTATGTTGCTTATCAGTTTCTTCCATTCTACTTCCTCATGACTAAATGGTTAACACCTTGCACTTGATTGCCCCAAATAATCCAATTGCCTTCCTCACTGACCCTGTCTTCCTCTCCAGCTTTGCTTATTCAGCTCTTCCACTTCAATTTTATTAAGACTGTTCTTTGCCTTTATACAGACTTCCAACTTGGTAGCTTTACTTAATTTCCATGTACCAGCTATTGACTTTCTTTTCTTTTCTTTTCTTTTTTTTTGAGTTGGAGTCTCTCTGTCTCCCAGACCGGAGTGCAGTGGCCGCTTCCGGCCACCGCAGCCTCGATCTGCTGGGCTCCGGCGATCCTGCCGCCTCAGCCTTCCAAGTAGCTGGAACTACAGGAGCGCGCTACCTCGCCCGGCTAGTTTTTTGATTTATTGTAGAGATGAGGTCTCACCAAGTTGCCCAGGCGGGTCTCGAACCCACGGGCTCAGGCAACCCACTCACCTCAGCCTCCCAAGGCGCGGGATTACAGGCTGAGCCACCGAGCCCAGCTGACTTTATTTTCTTATTGGTGTGTCTTTTTTCCAAGTAACAGTCTTGTAACTCTGTTCCTTTCTGGTACATTTTTTTTTTTTTTGAGTTGGAGTCTCACTCTGTAGCCCAGACTGGAGTGCAATGGCACGCTCCCGGCCGCTGCAGCCTTGACCTGCTAGGCTCCGGTGACCCTTCCACCTCAGCCTTCCAAGTAACTGGAACTACAGGTGTGCGCTACGATGCCTGGCTAATTTTTTATTTTAATTGTAGAGACGAGGTCTCACCAAGTTGCGTGGGCGGGTCTTGAACCCACGGGCTCAGGCAATCCACTTGCCTCAGCCTCCCAAAGTGCTGGGATTACAGGCTGAGCCACCGAGCCTGGCCTCTGGTAAATCTTAATCCTTCATAAATCCAAGAATCTATTTTTTCATAATATTGGGAAGGTAGAGCTTGACTGAATTAAAAACTACGATAGATCCATGCCTCTAAACTCATCACCGACTTCCGATGTTTTCTTCCAACTGCCAAATATGGCAGAGAGAGAGGAGCAGGACAGGAGACAGAAAAACAGGGCTGTCGGGCAATCCTTCTTAGTAAGCTTAGACTTTTTCTAAAATGTAATGTTTTTCTTTTAACACATGTTTCTTCTTTCAGTTTGTAAACTCGTCAATAAAACATGAATAACAACAACTTGGTGAAGGGGTGTTGAGATTGATTTGCTTTGGTCTTGTGTGCATTCTTACCAATGCTTCCATATTCAACTTGCCAAAATAAGTAGCTGCCATATTCTAAGATGGGTTCCACCTATGGACTCCTGTTCTTTTGTGATTGGTCCCTCTGTCTGCTGGAGACTGTGTCCCTAATGGCAGAGATTTTCCCAAGAGCCCTTGGGCATAATGTGAGAAACTCTTTAAACAGTCTCGAGACATTGGGCTTCTGAATGTGAAGGTCCACAGTTACGTTGAACAACTTATCCTAAGAAGAATAACCTGGGTGACTATATTTCTTTTTTAATTTTTATTATTTATTAATTTATTGAAGAGATGAGGTCTCACCAAATTGCTCAGGCCTGTCTTGAACCCCTGAGCTCACGCAATCCTCTCTCCTCAGCCTCCCAAAGTCCTAGGATTATAGGCGTGAGCCATGGCGCCTGGTCAGTGACTATATTTCTAACCAGCTTAGCAGTCAGCTGTGGCTCACCTGTGCTCTCAAGGATAGTATGAGGTTGAGGAGTGTCTTACTCTATTTGACTCTGACTAGAAATGTCTTCCCTGTGTCTATGCCACTGTTGTAAAGCACTCGCTCCCTAATTTGGGAGCATTCATACTTTCAGTTCAAGGTTCAACAGTTAGCAAAGCAGTCATGATTTTACAACGTAGTCAAGCTCTCTGTCTATGGTTGCCAAGCACCCTCTGGTGGTGGATGTGTTTAAAGTTCTAACTGGTTATTGTGTGCTGTTTATGCTTCAAAACAACTAGATCCTGTAACTTGAATCCGAGTGGAGGCCAGGGCTCTGCAGACATGAGGCTATGGGCCTAGACCCCATTAGGTCATCTCTCTTTGCTTCATTGTTGGGTCCTCTTATAATCTCTTCTCCTAGGGTGAGGCTTTCAGGGTTGGAATTGACAACCAATCCCTCCCATCCAAGGCTAATTGCTTTGTTCTCATTTGCTCAACATATTTGAGGCTAGGTAGAGCTGGATATCTTGAACTGACTGGCTCTGAGAAAAAAAACCTCTTTTGCCAATGATACCTCTCTGTGCTTGGATGGAAAATTTAGGACCTGGGCCTAATGCTGAGATGAAAGGAGTGAAATGGTTGATTTTCTCCTTTTAATCAAATGAGTTACAAGTTGGAATGACCAAAACATGTGTTTCTCAGACAATCTGAAGGATCAGTTTACCCCTGATCTATCATGAGCCAATACTTTGTAAAATACAATAGAAATTTGAAAAGTGAGAAATGCCAATTTCAATTATATTTAATAGAAATAAAACTACTTTAGTAAACAATCAAAGGAAAAGTACAAAAACTGTGTAAGTGTCCATCGAAAGGGTGTAGATGACTAACACAATTATAATTGTACAATGACCATTATCTATAAGTGAGGTACAATCTAATGTTATTTTTTTTTTTTAAGTTGGAGTCTCACTGTCGCCCAGACTGGAGTGCAGTGGCTGCTCCCGGCCACCACAGCCACGACCTGCTGGGCTTCGGCGATCCTTCTGCCTCAGCCTTCCGAGTAGCTGGAACTACAGGCGCGTGCTACCACGCCTGGCTAATTTTTGATTTATTGTAGAGATGAGGTCTTGCCAAGTTGCCCAGGTGGGTCTTGAACCCGCGGACTCAGGCAATCCACTCACCTCAGCCTCCCAAAGGTGCGGGATTACAGGCTGAGCCACCGAGCCCGTCTAAATCTAATGTTCTTATACAGAATGGATACTGTGCATGTGGTAAAGTACAATGACAAATGAGCTTGCTTAACTTACTGAATCTAGATTGGAATGATGGCAATGACACATAGAGGATAATATAACTACTAGGTTTTGTCTTAACTGTCACGAGAGGTCAGTTTCTCATACCCCTCACAAAGGTGTGTTGACCAAAATGAGAGAAGACCTTAAAGCCATCAGAGCAGACTCGGGATGTATTAGCTTATTGAAAATAAATCAAATAATGCTTTATTCAAAAACTCATCTTTAATCCCTCATCACTAGTGAGTTAATGATGGTTTACCTTGTAAAGCTATAGTTATCTTTCTGCAAGATGAATTCCAGAAATGTAAGTTTCCTATACATGGATATTTTGATGGAAAGCAACGTTCAAAATGTTCTAATTAGAAAGCTATCTGGTAATGTATTGGAGATGTGCAATACCAAGAAACTCCTTCATTAACTCCTTCATTGATACCTTGTCACATCATGTACACGTAATAACACTGCTTTATGCTTTCCATATTCTAACATTTGTTTTTTTTTCTCTACCTTACCCACAACTGCATATTAATGATGTCTGAGAGCATGTGAAACCTGGAGACAATGTGGATGGCCCTTTAGCTGTTCATTCCCTTAGATTATGCTTTTAATAAACTACCTGAAGACATTGATGGAAGAAGATAGTTTATGAATAAACTCAACTATGGAAGCTATACAGATTTCGGAATATGGCTGAGGAAGGATTAAAATTTGAGATGGACCTTAACATTGTTAGAGCCAAAGCTGCTGAAATGATCTTGCTAGTGAGGGATTCAGAGTGGTAGGTCCTAGAGAGACAGTTCACTGAGGTGCTGGCCCCAACTTCAAGTGACTGTACCAAGGGGTGGGTTGAAGAGTTTTAGTCACTTCCTCTTCCTTCCATGATATCTCCCAGTCTGCTCTCTCTTTTGGCAGTGCAATTGCTTCTTTTTCTTTTTTTTTTTTTTTAGCACCTTCTCTCTCTCCACAGACACACTAGGATTGGCAAAGAGAAGAATGAGAGAGAGAGAAAGAGAGAGGCACATCTTGGTGGGACCTCCAGAAATGTTAGAGTCACACTCCCAGTGGGGCCTCCAGAATGTTAGATCAGGCCCTCTGGGGGTGTGGATGTCTGGTGTGCAATCCAATGCCACATGAAAGATGCAAAGAATTGCGCAGAAGTTAGATTAGAAGATATAGTTTATTTAAAAGTAAATTAGAGGAGAGAGAAAGAGAAGATTTCACCTCTCCAAGGTAGGGAAGGGTGCCAAAGCCAGGAAACATGGTCTGACCATAGCTCAAAGAGCACATGGCCACACCATAGCTTAACAAGGCAAATGACCACAATTGGTTCTTAATATGGTTTGATATATAACGACGTTTCAAGCCATGAGTGCATTCCATTACATGCCAGGCTACTGCTACCTGTAAAGGAATCCTGGAGAATGCTACTCCTTGGAGTGATCTGAGCTTTTTAGGGAAGGCTAGATAATCTAGTGACTAGAACACGGGCTTGGTTGTTAGGCCTGACTTGAAGTTTCAGGTCTTCTATCTTTGGCTTTATAACTTGTTGACAAATTAGTTAACCACACCAAACCTCATTTGTCTAATCAGAAATAAATGTCAGGGTTGTTGGAATTATGCAAAATAGCCTACATGTGTTTTGTTAAGACCAGGAAATAGTTGCTCACCCCAGAGGGGTGAGATTGTTATTTCTTGGCCTGACACTGGACCTATAGTTTGCAACTATAGTTGAACCTAAAATGAGGCTTTGATAGATCCAGAGTCTGCATGATAGGGAATGTTTGTAGCACACTGCCAATGAAACTGAAATACTGAGTTTTCCAGTATCAGAATATCTAGCACAATGTTTTCCAATCACTTCAGTCATGGCCCACATGGACAACACTTGGTTGGCACACAGGCTACAGGGGATGTAGAAAACTAGATGAAGCTGTTCATGGCTGGAGACCCCAGCTCCTTTGAGAGATGAGAATTCTGTGTGACATACTTATCAATAAATGTATTGTACTGTGGTTCCCCACAAAGGAAGTGCTGCTCAAGGGTGTACTGTTCTGCTTGTCTGTAAGAACAAGTATCCCCCTGAAGATGAAGAAAACTTGCTAGAAGTGAGCAGCAAACCATTTCTAATGATGTTAGAAATTTTGAGGGTAAAGTCATTCTGATTAAACATCACTGTGGACGAAAGAGGGGACAGGAAAAGAGGACCTGCTTGGCTTTCAGTGTCTAGAGGGTCCTGTCTTCACAAGTGAAGCCTCTGAGCTCTAACCCAGGACCTAAAGTCAATTCTATGTCCTAATGTAGAGCTTAGGGTGTAACAGGCCCGCAATGGTAATTTAGCTTTGCGTCAGATCTGTAGTTGGTTCTGTACTGACTTTGTTTTAGTAACTGCTCTCTTGTTCTTCTGCCCATACTCTAAGCCTCTATCCTGAAAACCATCCCTAAGAATTGCATCCCTGTTCATATTCCAAAGTCCTCCATGACTGTGGCATTGTAATGTGGTCTAAACAAATGGTGGGTGTCACTGAGCCATATCTTCCCTAAGTAGTGGCTATGTCCTGACCAACACTGGCTTAGGTTATTCTGCTACTAAATGCTGCCATGAGTTTTCTGTCCCGGGTAGGTTGCTATTTTTGAGGTTCACTTTGATCTAAAAAAAAAAATGGTGAGATTAGAGGTGAGTTCTCATTTAGTACTCAAAATTAGACGAAAACATGGCACCAGATAAAAACTGTCTTGATCTGGTAAAGTACCATGTTTGTGTAGAGAGGAGTCATGTCTTTATAAGTTTACCTCGTTCAAAGGTCTTTGATCAAACAATGGAAATGGATTGTAACTGATGGCCCATATCTGCAGCATACCCCCGGGGCCTTCTCCATGCCTGCCTTAACAAGAACCTCCATGTTGGATTTTTATTTTATTTTATTTTATTATATGGGGCTGTCTTTAAATTGTCATGAGAACAAATACTTTCACCCAGAAGTTTGGAAAGCCCCTGTACAATTATGGCAAAGATCAGAGTTGGTATTCGACTAAGCTGGCTAGGATTCCATATATCTTCTGGTGAAGGGTTGTGTTCATGACTAGAAATAGACAAGGGCATGGAATTCCAGGTGCCCCAAAAGGGTCTGTCCTCCATAGCCAGTGTTTTTGCTGGCTTCTCAAAGGAAGGGGACTGAGGAATGCTTCAGGTCTTGTCTCTTGGTTCTATGGGAAAGAGTGAGACTCCTAAACTAATTGGAAAGCGGAAGAGTGGCTAGAACAAAGACTGCCTCCTTAGGCAAACTTGCCATGGCATACCAGCTACACATTGCTGCTAGTCCTGTATCTAGGGCTCCATACTGGTTTTCAGAATAGTTCGCCTGGAAGGCTTCCAAGTGCTCCCTAACAAAATACGGCATTCACAAAAACAAAACAAAACAGAAAAACAAGGTAAGGCTCTCACCCATGAAGGGAATACCACTGTTCCAGGCAAACTTGCCAGGTCCTATTGCATATGGAAGTGAGTCTAGTAATCTTGAGCAGTAGGGTCTGTCAGAATCCCTAGTGCTCTCTCAAATGAACTCTGGATAAGCATACTCTCTCTAGTTTGGCTCACAATGGTTCTGGCTTCCCAGGATCATCTTGTAGTGTCCTTCACTGTCCTTTTAAAAATTTTTGGGTTTTTTTTGTTTTTTTGAGTTGGAGTCTTACTCCGTCGCTCAGACTGGAGTGCAGTAGCCGCTCCCGGCCACCGCAGCCTTGACCTGCTGGGCTCCGGCGATCCTTCCGCTTCAGCCTTCCAAGTAGCTGGAACTACAGGTGCACGCTACCACACCCGGCTAATTTTTTGATTTATTGTACAGATGAGGTCTCGCCAAGTTACCCAGGCGGGTCTCAAACCCGCAGGCTCAGGCAATTCACTCACCTCAGCCTCCTAAAGCACGGGATTACAGGCTGAGCCACCGAGCCTGGCTGAGTTTTATAGTTTTAGCTCACGTTTGGGTCTTTGATATATCTTGAGTTAAATTTTGTATATGGTGTAAGGTAAGGGTCCAACTTCATTCTTTTGTACATGGATATCCAGTTTTCCTAGCATCATTTGTTGAAAAGGTTGTCCTTTCCTGCTTGAATGGTCTTGGAGTCCTTGTCGAAAATCATTTGACCATATATGTGAGAGTTTATTCCAGTAGTCTCTATGTCTGTCTTTATGCTGGTATCACACTGTTTTGATTGCACTAGCTTTGCAGTAGTTTTTATTTTTGTTTTTTTGAGTTGGGGTCTCAATCTGTTGTCCAGACTGGAGTACGTTGACATGATGACAGCTCACTATAGCGTCGACCTCCTGGCTGAGGCAGTCTTTCCACCTCAGCCTTCCGAGTAGCTAGGGCTCGGTGTGTGCCACCGTGCCTGGCTAATTTTATGATTTTTTTGTAGAGATAGGTCTCGCTGTGTTGCCCAAGTTGGTCTCAAATGCCTGGGCTCAAGCAGTTTTCCTGCCTTAGCTTCCCAAAGTGCTGGGATTACAGGCATGAGCCACTGTGCCCGACAGTAGTAAGTTTTTGAAATCAGGAAATGTGAGTTCTCCAATTTCATTCTTTTTCTTTTTTTTTTTTTCTTTTTTTGTCAGAGTTCCACTCATCACTCAGACTGGAATGTGGTGTACTCACCATGATTGTTTTGACTATTCGGGGTCACGTGAGATTCCATATACATTTTAAAATGATATTTTTATTTCTGTGAACAGGTCATCGTGATTTTGATAGGTACTGCATTGAATCTGTAGATTGCTTTGGTTACTATGGACATCTTCAGAGTGTTTAACTCCTAAATATGAATGGACAGCTCAGAATAACCAGATATTTTAACAGGAAAGACAACATCAGAAATGGCCAACAGGAATCAGTCAGAAACAGTGCAGAGAACAGAAGAAAACTGGAAAACTACTATCATTAACATCAGAGATAAGCTATAATGAACTGTTCTTGTTTGTAGCAGTCCTAGAGAAGCAAAAATACTAGAACAAGATAGAACTTTTGGAAATTAAAAATACTATAGCAGAAAAAAATTTTTGTAAATGTATGTCTATGTGTGTGTGTATATATATGTATATGTTTGTATTTGTATAAATAAATACATGTTGGAAGGTAAATAAATATTGGAAGATAAATGTTCCAGAAAGCAGAATAAAAGCAGAGATGGAAAATAATAGAGGAAAAATGAGAAAAATTAAAGAACAAATCCAAATCTGTAAAAATTTTGAATGGTTTTAGCTACAAGAAATAGAATCCTTCAACAACAAGTTGCTGAAATAAATAGGGGTTTTATTTTCCTTTCACGTAACAAGAAGCATGCAAGTAAATTATTCCAAGATTAGTTCCACAGCTCAGTGTAGTCATTCTCTGGGTTGGATCTCTATAGTACCTTTGGCTTTTCTGCCAAGACCACAGTAGATATAAGAACCTTGCCCTTCCACAACTCCTGTGGAACAGGAGAGAACAGAGAAGCGCTCCTGTGTACCAAGCTTCTGCTAGGTGGAAAATCTTTCCCAAAAATTTCCTGTAAGTTTTCCTTTCCTAACTCATAGACGAGAATGAGGTCATATATCACTCCTAGACCAGTGACTATGCTTATATTTCCTGAAATGAGAGGTCTTTGGTTCCCTTTTTTCTACCATCATCCAAAGGGAAAAAAGAAGTTGTTTCTCTCAATTTTTCTGTGTTCCTTTATCCAACAAATTATTTTAATGCCTTCTACATATATGATAAAATAATAGATGCTTTCCTAGTAATAGATTCTTTTTTCTGTATCTGGAGGCCAGAGGTGAGAGGATAGTGTTTCTGGAACCATCCTACAATATCTAGTGTGACACTGAGTCCTCACTGCTTCAGAATTTATGGTCATATCCTAGAGTCCCTTGTAAAACTGTGACAAAGACAGTAATAGCTCCTGACATTTATTGAGTACCTGCTATGTACCAGGTCTGTTCCAAGCTTATGGTAATCCATTTAATTTTTAACCTACCCTGTGAGTTACACTTAACTATTATCTTTTTCATTTTATAGATGAAGCAACCCAGGCACAGAAGAATTTAATATTAACATGTTCAAGGTTACATAAATAGTAAATGGGATAGCCAAAGTTTGAAGCCTAGTAATTCTCAATTTAGAGCCTATTCTCTGATCACAATATCATTCTTAATCTTGACAACCTATCTGATCTTAGTCTTTATAGAACCCAGAATAATGCAGGTGCATTTTATCAAATACTGCAGTGAAACGAATACTAGAAGCTGGTACCTCCTGTAGAATGTAGAGTAGTTCATTATATAGCCTTTGTGGGCAGTTTGTTAGACTTTATTGTATCTTATGAGGTTAAGCTCAATAATAATAAATTTAATTAACTAAGTGATAAATAAAATTCTTATTTCACTATTTTTCTACATTACGTTTCTCATTAGGTATATCCTTATATTTTTTCCCTACTGTTTTGAGAAATAATTTACATTCTGTAAGGTCCACTGTTTTTTAAATGTATAATTCAGTGGTTTTAGTATATTCGCGAAATGGGCAACTAATACCACTATCTAATTCCAAAACATTTTTATCACCTCCAAAAAAGAAACCTTTTATCCATTAGCATTCATTTCCTCCAGCCCTTGGCAGCCAATGATCTATTTTTTGTTTTTATGGGTTTGCTTGTTCAGATATTTCATCTAAATAGGGAGTCTTATAATATGTGGTTTTTTGTGACTGGTACTAAATGTAATGTTTCCAAAGTTTATTCATATTGTAGCATGTATCAGTACCTCATTTCTTTGTATGGCTGAATAATATTCCATTTTCATATAATATCATATTTTGTTTATCTACTCATCAATTCACAAATATTTGGTTTATCTACACTTTCTGGCTGTTATGAATAAGCTACTGTGAACATTCATGTACTAGTTTTTGTATAGACATATGTTTTCAGCTTTCTTGGTTATATGCTTAGGAATGGAACTGTGAGTCTTATGTTAACTCTGTTTTACATTTTGAGGACTGCTAGACAGTTTTTCAGAACTGTTGCATTATTTTACATTCTCATCAGCGGTGTAGGAGGGTACATTTTCTCCACATCCTCACCAACATTTGTCATTTCCTTTTTTTATTTTTAAAGCCATCCTAGTAGATGTGAATTAATATCTCATTTTGGTTTTGTTTGTAGTTTCCTAATGATTAAAGCTGTGAAACATCTTTTCATGTTCTTATTAGCCATTCTGTAGACCTTTGGAGAAATGTCTGTCCAGATACTTTGCCCATTTTAAAACCTGAGTTTGTCTGTTTATTATTGAATTTTAAGAGTTCTTTATGAAATTTGATAGTAGATTCTTATCAGATATGAGTTGCAAGTATTTTCTCTCATTCTATGGGATTTTTAAAACTTTTTTGATAGTGTGTTTTGAAGCACAAAAGTTTTAATTTTGATGGAAGTTCAGTTTATCTGTTTGTTTTTTTCTGTGCTTTTGGTGTGTGATATGTAAGAAACCATTTCCTGATCCAAGGGTCAGGATGATTTACTCCAATATTTTCTTCTAAGGGTTTTATAGTATTATATGTATGACCAATTTTGAGTTAATTTTTTTATATAGTGGTAGGTAGTAGTCCATCTTCATTCTTCTGCATATGGATATTCAGTGGTACCAACACCATTTGTTGAAAAGACCATTCTTTCTCCATTGCATTGTCTTGACACATTGTCGAAAAATCAATTGACTGTAAGTGTAAGGTTTTATTTCTGGATTTACAGTTCTATTTTGTTCTATATGTGTATCCTTATTTTAGTAATGTACCATCTTGATTACAATAACTTTATAGTAAGTTTTGGAATCAGGAGGTATGACTCTTCTAACATTTGTTCTTTTTCAAGAGTGTTTTGGTTATTCGGAGTCCTTTGCATTTTCTTATGAATTTTAAGATCAGTTTGCCTGTTTCTGCAAAAAAAAAAGCCAACTGGGATTTTTATAAAGATTGCATTGAATCTGTAAATCAATTTGGGAAATAGTGGCATTTTAATTATATCTTCTTAGAATTGTTTTTTAAATTAAAAAATAAGACATAATTTGTACCCTCAGCTAGCTTACAGTTTAGTAGTTATGTTAATAACTCAGCTAAGCACTAAAGTAATAATAATAATCACAACAAGAATTGCTAGTACTACTTCCTTCACTACTATTGATTATACTTATAAGAATATTTATTGGATTTTTGCCATGTTGTAGTCTCTGCAGTAATTTTGTTTACTTATATTATCTCATTTAATCCTCACAAAAGTATTTTAAAGATGAGTAAAATTAGTCATACAAAGAAGAGTTTGGACCAGACATTGTGACTTTTGCCTGTAATCCCAGCACTTTGGAAGGCCGAGGCAGGAGGATTGTTTGAGCCCAGGAGTTTGACACCATCTGGACAACATAGTGACATCCCATCTCTACCAAAAAAAAAAAAAAAAAAAGAAGTGTATAATATCTACAAGAGGTAGAGATAAGGGATTTCTCTTTCGGATTTTATCTAGGGGAGCTTAGAATTAGACTGAAAAATAAATACAGTTTTGATGAGAAGGAATCAGGTTTTTGAAAAGTTACCTCTTGAAGAAGTATCTGGTATCTGCAACATCTTGAAGAACCAAAGGAATTTTGTTGTTGGTAGTGGTGGTTGAGGTGTGCAAGTTTATATGGGAGTGGTTTGCTCAGATTTAGAGAGAGAAAAGAGCAAAAGGGAAAAGAAGCATAGGAATCTTTCATTTGATGACTTTGATCTTCAAAGTAGATTTGATGGTAATGTTATTTTCAGGGTGAATTAAAGATTGGGGGATGAAGTTAGGATCCAGAAAAGAATAGAAAAGCTAGAATAAGTATTGAGAAAAATATGGTATGATATTAAAAGTAAGTAAGATTTTCAGGCAATAGTGTAAAGGACCAACTGACTCTAAATTCCATGAATTGATAACGAAACTAATTAGCTTATTATTTTCTCCAGCACTGTGTGGTAACCTAATAGAAATAAAAAAATAACTGAAAGGTAGGATTTACCCAAAATTGGTATTTAGCAAGCTAGTTGATAAAACATGAATTAGCCAGAAAATCTGAGATGTCACCAATGGTGTTATTGAAATGGTGAGCCACAGAGTATGTGAAGGAAGTTAACAGTGGCTGAATCTTAGAAACTGCTTGAAGGACTGTTGTTGCCATTGAACAGATTAATATGGCAGTGATGTAAGAATTTAAGAAGGTAGGATAAGTGTGTGTGTGTGTGTGTGTGTGTGTGTGCAGGGGTGTGGGAGATTGCAAATTGAGATCTTGTCATCATTTGGATTTCTTTTTGGAAGGACTGTGGTATAGGTTTCTCTGTGTCTTAAAGATAGATGGAAATAAATGCCTTTAGAGGTGAGAGATTTAGAAAAATCTATGGCAGAAATATTTTAAAAAATTGAAGTTCATACTCAGTACATCATGGGTAATGGGGTGAAGTGAGCCAAGGGCTTTGATAGATTGCAGCTATGAGGATAGAGATGGAATAAGTAGATGTTTTGTATGTACTTAACAAAAGGAAGAGCTATTGGTAAATTTGGTGAAATAATACTTTGTAGTCTATAATGGAGGGATTGGTATGTTTTCAAACATTAAGGCTAACATTTTTATAAAGTAATAACATTTGGAAAATTGTTTCCATTCATTACTTTTCCTAAGGCTAATTTCGTACGGTAAATGTACTTGTTTAGATGACAATAAATAAAAATATGGTCTATGCAGGAGAAACCTTTGTGTCCCAGACTACATGTGTGTAATCTTCAAAGGGTAGGAATTGTATTGGTCTTACTGATTTTTGTTGTTTGAGTCCTAACAGTGCCAGGCATATGTATACTCAGTATATACTTATTGAATGATTGAAAGCCCAACAAATAGGTTGAATTGAGAGGAGTGCCTTAAGTAATTAATTAGTCCTTGGTCCTGAAAGCTAAACAGATTTATAGCTCAGAAAAATTTGAATGTGTTTGTTTATAATGTGCTGATCTGCTGTGAAACAATTTAGGGTCTCGGTTGGGCAACTATCAGGTTGTAATGGAGGAGAGGACTGTTTTGATGGAGTTTAGAACTCCTACCTCAAGAGCTCATTTGACTGTTCCTCCTAGCCACTTTTTTTCCTTCAAAATTAATATGGCAAGATCTAGCATACCGGGGTGCTATAACCTTTGCTGAAATAAACGTTTTCTTTTGTTCTCCTCTACCTTTTGTAATTCTCCCTTGCTTATGGAGAAAATTTGGACTTTATATCATAGCGTATATACTCTGTACAGTCTGGTCCCTTACCCACCTTTCCAGCCTTATTGTTTCCTTATATATCTATTCTTCCTCTCTCTCTCTTTCTCTCTCTCTCTCTCTCTGTCTTCTTTCTCTCTCTCTCTGTCTTTCTCTCTGTCTTTTCTTTCTTTCTCCCTCTCTCTTTTCTCTCTCTCTCTCTGCGCCTCCTTTCTTTCTCTCTCTCTCACTCTGCGCCTCCCTTCCTCTCTGTGCCTCCCTCCTTCTCTCCCCCACTCTCTCTTTTGCCAGAGATACTGGTAAAACTTCATTTAAATTTCAAAAACATATATTGATCCCTTGTTATTTCCCAAGTATTGTATGCTGTTCAGTTTTTCCTCTATGTCTTAAACTTGCCCACTTTCTTATTTTGTAACAAATTTTCTCCTGTACACAGGATTCTCTGTTCCCCCACTTTCTTTATCCATCTAAATGCCAGCCTCTCAAGACCCCCCGCTGACCTCATTCTTGCCTTATATCAAGAATGTTGTTTATTTCTCATCTATAGTACTTATGTATAAATAAAAATACATCCATCTCCTTCTGCACGGTTCAATAATAAACTCTCTGAGAGTTGAGAAATGCCATTTTTATTTTTAAATCTTTGGGTGTCCTTTATAGGCTTTCATAAATATTTGTAGTATTGCATCTGTTTGGGATGGTAGGGAGAAATAGTAGGCCATGGTGTGAACAAGGTGATTATCACTGCCTGAAAGAACTGTGGACATACATTGTCCAATTCATTCCATCTCTTTACTTTTGTTGTGATTCTGTTCTTTTAGAATTTTGTATCTTACAAGGTCATTTGCCTTGATAACTTTAGTCAAATGAAACTCCTGCAAAGTTACCTTGATGGATAGTAGACCCAGAATTTCTTCACTATAGGAATATAAGCCACATTTTCAAATACAATTCTTACTCTTTAAGCAATATTTAGTGGGGAAGGAGGCAATCAGAAATCCATAGTGAGAAGAATAAAGTGTTTTAACTCATAGCTATTTCAGAAAGAAGGTGGCAATTACATATCTTCTGTAGCCTATTGAAGAGGTTGTAGTGCCAACAGAGAGATGTGTCCTGAGTCTGTTTTGCTTTCAAAAATATTTCTTAACACCTCACCTTCTTTTTCTGTATTTAAGAGACAGAGAAAGAGAGAATGTGTGTACATGTGTGTAAAGAACATGAAACTTTATATACCCACAACTTTTCTGGGAAAAAATTTTTTTAAATAAGGGAATACCTATCCTTGATGTAGTATTTTATCTTATGTTAAGACTTGTGGCTGCCGGGCTCGGTGGCTCAGCCTGTAATCCCGCGCTTTGGGAGGCTGAGGTGAGTGGATTGCCTGAGCCCGCGGGTTCGAGACCCGCCTGGGCAACTTGGCGAGACCTCATCTCTACAATAAATCAAAAAAAAAAAAAAAATCAGCCGGGCGTGGTAGCGCGCGCCTGTAATTCCGGCTACTCGGAAGGCTGAGGCGGAAGGATCGCTGGAGCCCAGCAGGTCGAGGCTGCGGTGGCAGGGAGCAGCCACTGCCCTCCAGTCTGGGCGACAGAGTGAGACTCCAACTCAAAAAAAAAAAAGGACT
>CAUYQG010220676.1:0-18488 GCA_963574415.1 Tarsius wallacei
CTAAAAAGTCTTAAAATTAAGTCAAAGCATTGAAATATGGGACAACCCTCCACACAAGTGTCATCTGAAAGTTATATCAGTTCCATTGTAAGCACACAGGAATTTCAATTCACATTACTAGCTGACCTGCATCTCCACCCAATGAGGTCAACAGGTTTCTGGGACCATAAAAGGATATATTAAGTTAGGGAGGAACAGGTGAAACAGATTGATGAGAAAATCACTACACTGTCTTATGAACTTTCTCCTGCTTCATTTACCCTGACAAGTATAGCCGTTTTATTTTAATTACTTATGATAATACGTCATGGTAGACTACTAAGTGACACTACCACCTCATTAAAAAAATAATGAAGTCTTAGCAACACTTTGGCATTCAGTGACTAATTCTTTGCAAAAAAAATATATTTTTGCAGAGCCAATGATTTGAGAAAGAATTAGTGAATTGTGAGAATGGAAAATGAGATATTAAGGAAATGCTAAAGAACTCAACTCTTAACCTGAGCTTTGGTATAAAAGATCTTTCAGTTGGAGGTAATTTTTGATTATTCTATGCTGACCATCAGTGTTTGTTATAAAGAAATATCTTAGCAGTCAGTCATGGAGAAACACTAAATTCATTCTAATTCTGAGCTCATATGAAATTATAGCTGGTAATAAATCCATAAGCCAAGTATTCTAAGCTTTTCTAAGATGTTTTATACAAATCAAATGTAGAACTAAACAATAAATAAAATGTTATTAGAAGCAGAGTAAATTCCCAATTTGCTCTTTGAGCTTGCAAAATTTAATTATCTATTTTTCTTTTGCTTCCAATTTTTCACATTAAAAAAATTCAAACTTGGAGGCAAAATTAGTATAGCCTTTTCAAGATCAACTTAGCAGTATGTATGAAAATTTTAATTCAATTTATCCATTGACACAGCAACTCAGATATTTAGAGAAATAACAGCTTGCAAGGGCAGAGATATACAAGCTTGTTCACAGTAACATAACAATAAAAAAAAAAACCTAAAAAAAACCACTGAAAAAGGAATGGTTAAATAAATTTAGTCACATTTATACAACAGAATCAATATTGCTTTGAAAATAATAAATTGATATATTCTAAGATTAAAAAAATTTAAAACATGTCTAAGTGAAAAAAGCAATATATATCTATGGTATAATTCAGTTCAAAAAATAGACAAAACTAGTGACTGAATTCTGTTGTATACAAAAATTCTGGAAAGATAGTCATTAATCTGACTGGAATGGGGTTTGAAAAAGTAAAGATAAAATTTCATTTTTTGCCTGGAAGTCTTTTTTATTGTTTAAATTTTAGTCATATATTTATGCATTATTGTGTAATTTTAAAATTAAAAAAAAATCAAAAATATCTCTGAAATGAAGCATCAAAAAGCCTCACAAACTTTGTATAACATATAAAGGCTCACAGATACACTTCAAAACTGCCACATCAACTCCCATGGTACTTGGGAAACACTGCCCTTGGAATCTTACCTGCTTATAAAGAGTATCATATTTCAAACTTTATGTGGAAAATTACATGGCACAGTAAAATGCCAGGTATTTCATCTGCCCCAAAAGGAAAGCTAGGAAATTATATTTTGCTTTAACATCAATAGAAAAATGTGTTCTTCCACATCCAGCTAATGAATTATTTCAGATGTAAATGGAAGATTAGCATACATCCTCTGAGAAGACCTGTTAGAACAATGCCTTGTAATTCGGAAAGTTGGCTGGATTTTAAAAATTAAACTGACATCAAAATAATCATGCTGCAGTCCATCAAATCAAGCAGCTTGAAATAATAATTATTAATTTAATTTGTTAATCTTAGTGCTTTCAAATATGTACTTCATAATCTTGATTACATTTAAAACATTAGATGTTGGCAACGTTAAAGCTCTTCAAATAGTATTCTGGAAGGCAGAAAAGTAATAAAACATAATATGTCCCTAATAAAACAGGAAACCAAACTATAAAGAATGTAAAAAATATATATATTTTTAACTCAGTTGAACTCAGGTAAGAGATGCAAGCCCCCAGCTGGATTTGGCTTTAGGGGGATTCTTCCGGAGATGGGTCTCTTGAAGTTGAGTGCCCCAAAGTAAATAAACACAAAACGTCCATTTTTCTTGTCCTTCGCCTATTGGTTAGAAGCTCCTACCTCTGGTGCCTAATGCTCTTTATAGTACCTCCCCAAGGAGGCTAGGGTGACGAACCTGTCTCAATCTGCCTAGGTTTTGTCCAGTTTTATCACAGAAAATCCCATAACCGCGGAATTTCCTGAGTCCTGGGTAACTCAGGACAGTTAGTCACTTCTGGGCCACACTCCTACCAAAGAAAACAAATGTTCTGGCCCTTCCATTACTTCAGCATGGGCAGAAGAGGCATGCAACTATGCTTGCTCAATTCTCATTCCTTGTCATATAAGTTTATAACATAGGCTGAAAATCAGAGTCCAGGTTCTTGGTTAGAAAACAGAAGATTCTCAAAAACATGCTGTGCAAAAGACGGCAGACAAAAAAAAGAGTACAATTCAATGTATATGAAGTCTCTAAACTGACAAAACTAACCTATAATGATAGAAATCAGATCAGTGGGTTTTCATAGGACTACAGGAGCAGACTTACAGAGGGCACAAGGGAAGGGAACTTTCTGGAGTGAGAGAAATGTTCTATATCTTGATTGAGGTGGTTATTACATGATACTTTGTCAGAAGTCACCAACTGCAGACTTAAAATGTGTACCGTTATTTTATGTAAATGTAACCTTTAAAGCATTGATTTAAAAACAGGTGTGAAATCTTCCATCACTAAAAAGACTGAACAGTATCTTCCAGGGATGCCGTTGACAGTATTCCTGAGTTAGACACAGACTTGGGGCAGATCAAAGAGCTGTGGTCACTTTCAACTCTCATTTATAGCATTCTAAGGAGGCCAGCATATTACCCCATTCCTTATCTAAAATAAATCCAGAATTCACTCAGAATGTGTGCAGTCCTTCATCACAGGAAATCATACAGACTCCTTCTCTGGAAATATTGGAAGGAAAGCATAGCTAATGATCTCCCGTTTTCATATTGCTTTGTTGTTGTGAACTCACCAAAGACTAGAAGACCAGAAGCACAATAGAAAGGGAGGAGGTATAGATTTCGGGGCCTTTGAATAATGCAACAGAGCAGTCCAACATAAATAGCTTCCAGCACAGAGATAATCCCAGCTGTAGGAACCTACTCTAACAAAAACATGTGAAGTGGCTTTGGGTCAGGTGGTGGTCTTTGTTCTGATCATGGGGCCTTCTTTACTTGCTTCAAGGAAGTATCTGAGAGTTGGCCAGATACCAGGGAATAGAGGCACAAGACTTCCAAGATGGGAGGACGCAAGTACCCAGAGGGGACCAGAGGACTCAAACAGGTGTCTTAATGCATCAAGTGACCCTACCAAAGGAAACAGTCCCTGAATATTTAATTCTTAGAGTGGCTTGTCCTGATGCAAGGGAACACTCACTTTCAGTTCCCTGCCTCTTCCATGATCCTAATGCTGCCGAAAAGATTGGCTTGCACTGTGAATAGTTGGCATCTGAGGTTGGAACTGATGGAAGCTGCTTTGTTGTTGAGCACCCCCAAGACAGAAGTGTAGCACCCACGGAAAAGGAGGTGCTGCCTTCCACTGGTGATTGTGGGAGCGAACACGAGCCCATGCCTTAAACAGCCCCTAGGGAGCCTGCCATGAACTTGCACTGAAAATGTCTCAAGTGAAAAACCAGAGGTCTCCCATTCTATACATATTTGGCAAGGGGTGAGACTCCAGAGCTTTTGGGTGTGTGCATGTGTATACGTTTCCATGTGCTAAATGTCTGCTGGTTCCTGCTAGCCAGGAACACGGCTCTTTGCACTGCACCAACAGAGCCAAACAGCTTCCCAGAATTATTTCCCGCTTGGGAAATGGAAAGTTGACTCTTCCATCTGATGGTATGTGATGAAGTCTAGCACAGAGCTGAAATACTGGCCCAGTAAAACATCAGAGCCAATTCTATCCTTGCAACCTAAAAGCAGAGCTGGCACACGGGCTCCGATGCAGCACCGTCTGCCCAGGCCAGACCCTCCAAGCAGGCTGCCTGTCCCTGATCACCACCTCCAACAGCCATCCACTCACATTTCCTACCATATCATCAAGTCCCCTCTGTCTTATAATGAGCGCTGGAAAGCCACCGGCGTTATGGTCTGGACCATTCAGATGCCAAAGCTTGAAAACAAATCCTCCCCCAGTAACTTAGAGCTAGTGTTCAGGAAAAATAATGGTACCACAGAGATATTGTTGAGCTTGCATGAAAGGAATTAGAGGATTAGAATTGGTGAATGACGTTATGAGAAAAATAGCACATTCACTGATCCAAGGTACATAGGAAAATTAAGATAGAATAACACAAAATCAGAATGAAGGGGTGAGACAGGGAAATGCTGAAGTTGTTTTAATCTGCAGCACACCTGGAATGATGCCAAAATGAACCTTGGAGTCATATTTTTATTTTCTATTAATCTGTTCCTAGCAGATATGCCAAAGAGGATGTGCTTGTTTCAGCTTTATTGAATGCCTCTATTTCAAAATGAAAAATCACATGGTACCATTAGCTAATGAGAAAATAGATTCCAAAGTTTTTAAAAATCTTCATCTTGGATTTAAAACAGCAATGTGCCAAACTAAGAGGGAGTCCCTAGACCACTGCTTTGGGCCAGCACTACATAAAGCACCTGTGAATTTCACTGGGCAGCAGGGGAGAGCTCTGAAACTCACAAGTCCTTCATTGTACTTGTCCAGGCATTCACCACCCGCAGCTCAGAATAGGCATTTGACAGATCCTGAGGTTCCACTCACTGAACACCAAGACAGGTCGGACATTGAGAGTTACATTTCCCCAAGCACATCATACGGGCAACATAAACCATCTGACAGAGTTAACATAGGAGCACTGATTAAATAACACTGCGTTGCATTTAAAGCCCAACACATATTTTCATCTTAGTCTAAAGAACTGGGACAGAAAATCCTCAATGTTAGTAAACCTCTTCAGTCTTTAAAATCAACATTACCAGATTTGTTGTTTTAAGAAGGCCCCCAAATGCCTTCAAAGACATTAAATACAGGGCTAAGAAAAACAAAACTGAAGCATCGGGAATTAATAGTAAGTCAATGGTGAAAACTTTTTAAAAGGCCTCAAAAATTGACTCAACAGTGACAACAGAGCTAGAATATCAATTCAATCCATTCAATTCACTTCTCAGCTGGAGAACCCTGCAAAAAGGCAAGAATCTGCAATGTCTGATCTTGTCATTCACAGGGCATCAGCCTAGACACAGCAGCATAGCTGTGGGAAGATGCTAGGCCTGGGCTGTTATTTTCGTGTTGAGTCAAGGTAGATCCACTAGTATAAAGCCAAAGCCTGTCAAATTAACCGTTAGGAAGTCCTCTTTATTCAAGTAAAAAACTTCTCATATCACTCATCATAACTCTGCTTTGCCATCTTAGGAAACCCTGGGCACCAAGGCACTGCAGTAATGGGTCCATGCATAAGAAAATGGAAAAGCACAAAACAAAAAATATTTCTCTAAGTATACAAGAGTGTAATCATTTTATTTTGTTTTTTCATTTATTCACTTATGCTTATTTTTGAAAAAAAAAGTGCTAGCACTTTGTCATGGACTGAATGTTTGTGTCTCCTGAAAAATCAGACACTGAAGCCCTAATATCATGGTATTGGGGGAAGTGAAGTCTTTGGAAGGTAATTAGGTTTAGATGATGGGGGAACCCCTATGATGGGATTAACACCCTTAAACAAAGATACTAGAGTACAATCCCTGCCTCCCTCCCTCCCTCCCTCCTAGCCTTTCTCCCTTCCTCCCTTTCTCCCTCTCTCTCTTTCATGTAAGGACACACAGCAAGAAGGCAGCGGTCTGCAAACCAGGAAGCCCGCCCTCATAGGACAACAGATATACAGGCACCTAGATCTTGGACTTCCCAGGCTCCAAAACTGTGAGAAATGAATGTTTGTTGTTTAAGTCACTCAGTTTGTGGTAACTTGTCATAGCAGCCCAAATTGACTAAGGCACACGTGTATTTTGGAAAACTATCAAATATCTCTCTTCCCTTCCTCTACCATCTCTTTCTCTCGTTGCTCTAGCAAATGTACCAAATAAGTTTTTGAGAACTTAAGTATGTGACAAGAATGCTGCATAAAGTTATCAGTTGCCGGGCTCGGTGGCTCAGCCTGTAATCCCACGCCTTTGGGAGGCTGAGGTGAGTGGATTGCCTGAGCCCGTGGGTTCGAGACCCGCCTGGGCAAGCGAGACCTCATCTCTACAATAAATCAAAAAATTAGCTGGGTGTGGTAGCGCGCGCCTGTAGTTCCAGCTACTTGGAAGGCTGAGGCGGAAGTATCACCGGAACCCAGCAGGTCGAGCGGCCACTGCACTCCAGTCTGGGCGACAGAGTGAGACTCCAACTCAAAAAATAAATAAATAAATAAATAAAGTTATCAGTACCTTCTGCCATAATAACTCATCAAAATATACTGATGTTGCATAAAGGTATCAGTATCTTCTGCCATAATATCCCATCAAAATAAAGCAGGTTCTAATGCATATAATGAATACATATACATATATCCTAAGTATATCTCACCCTCTAAAATGAGCTAAATAGAAAAATTTGATATAAAGATGAACCTAACTCCTACTTATTATTTAGTATCTTTCTTTTGTGGAGCTCAGAAACGATACCCCTAAAGTGTGGCACCTAGGTAAGCTGAATACTTTGAACTAAAATAGGAAGGCCTTAGAGGCTGCTTCAGAACCAAAGACCATCTAATCTTCTCTGCTTCTTCCCCATCCCCTACCAGTGCAGGGAGGGACTCCCTCCAGAATTTTCTTATCTAAGGATACTTTTTCCAAAAGAAATGTAATTGTCTTAAGATCTGCTTCAAAGGAATCTCATCAAAATATAAACCACCAGAGAAGAAAAGATACTACAAGTCCATCACCACATCCAGATAGACTTTTTATCTATTCTGCTGAGGGCAACTCTAAGGGAGATTTTATCTGCATAGTAAGACAAACTTTGTTCACAGTGAAGTTCTGCCCCTCAACTTTCTGCCACCTTCCCCAGAGCTCAGAAAAATTCTACCCAGGTCATTGTTGGGGGTTCATCAATTCTCCCCCCCAAATCACTTACCACCCCTCTAAAGTGACCTACAGACCCCCACTCCCCTCTTCCCAATGAAGAGAATATTTAAGCCTCAACCATCTGGTACTTCTTTGAATCTCATATTTGTAGGACTCCCTTGTCCAAATACAACATTAATAAATTTGTTATGGCTTTTTTAAACCTATTAATCTGTACTGTCAGTCACTTCAGTGAAGCTTCAGTGAGCAGATAGGAAGCTTTCTCTTCACTCTTACTCCTCCAAATGGCATAAAGCTCTGTCGTTACAAGCCAAAATCTAACAATCGAATCTCCTTGAATTTAGCTATAACCTTCCTTCTTTTATTTCCAAATGGCACACTGCCTTATTTCCTTCTCTATTTATAAAAAAAATCTCCCAAAGTTGACTTAGACACCTAAACTCACAGGCAAGGGTTTAAAGTACTGAGCCCAGTGCCTGGCTCATTATGTTAAACACTCTTTGATTGCCAAGATAAACAGTTTCATCTCTTACCCTATCACCAAATCCCACAAAAATGACCATAAAGAAAAAAGGGTCAGGCACAGTGGCTCACACCTGTAATCCCAGTACTTTGGGAGGCCGAGGCAGGAGGAGCACTTGAGTCAGGGATTCGAAACCAACCTGGGCAAGATAGCAAGGCTTTGTCGCCACAAAAAATAAAAGAAAAATAGCCAGGCATGGTGGAGCATGCCGGTAGTCCGTTATTTGGGAGGCTGAAGCAGAAGGATTGCCTGAGCCCACAGGGTAGAGGCTGTAGTGAGTATGCCACTACACTCCAGCCTGGGTGACAGAGTGAGACTCTGAATCAAAATAACAAATAAATACACAAGGAAAAGATACAAACCTGCAAGGACAAAGAATTGGAAAAAAAGATTGAATCAGATGAGAGGTTTGAATTCATTTTTGAAAGATGTGGAGCAGGTGGACCCAGTGGAGGAAGATGCTTTGGAGAAGGAGGGGCTGATGAAACTCAGGTGACACTTGAAAAGGGCAGGACCAGGCAGTGACAGAGATGGTGAAGAAGGAACGGGAGGTGAAAAAATTGGGATTAATTGAAAAATCTAATTACAGAGCAGTCAAACATCAGGTCCCCTCTCTCCTACATGTAGCCTGAGACCGCTACACAGCCAGGCAGGAGACAGACTTATTCTCTCTCTACAGTTTTGAAATTAAAATCTCTAGCATTGTGTGATGGCTTATGCCTGTGATCTCAGCACTTCGGGTAGCTGAGGTGGGAGGATTGTTTGAGGCCAGGAGTCCGAGACCAGACTGGGCAGCATAGCAAGATCCTGTCTTTACAAGAAAATTAAAATTAGTTAGGCATGGTGGCATATTCCTCTAGTCCCAGTTACTCAGGAGGCTGAGACAGGAGGATCACATAAGTCCAGAAGTTCGAGGCTATAGTGGTCATGCCACTGCACTCCATCCTGGATGACAAAGCAAGCTCTTATCTCTAAAATCAAAAACAAAAACACAAACTTTAGACTCTAGACTTACATTCTGTACAAAAGATGGAAAGAGATCCTGAACTATAAATAGGAAGAATAAGGATTAAAAGTCCTAGGATCTATCCTCATCCGTTTCCAGAATGTTGACAGACAGATTTATGTTACTCAAACACTTCCCTTCAGAAACTGAGCAGCCCAGAGACATGAACCACATCAACTGTACTAATATTTAATGATCCTTCAAGGGGAATGCAGGTTAAGTCAGCCTCCCCAGAATCCACATGTCCATAAGCTTCTCTCTCTCAAAGCTCCCAAGCAGCTTTTTAAACTCCTTACTCTAAAATAAAAACAATCAAGCATCATTAGACAATGTAAGTAAACCTCTAATACAAACGAGAGAGAATGAACAAACAAAAATTAAACTTAAAAAACTATAGAATTGGCCGGGCTTGGTGGCTCAGCCAGTAATCCCAGCACTTTGGAAGGTCGAGGTGAGTGGATTGTCTGAGCCCACAGCTTCGAGACCAGCCTGGGCAACTTGGTGAGACCTCGTCTCTACAATAAATCAAAAATTAGCAGAGCACAGTGGCATGCGCCTATAGTTCTGGCTACTTGGAAGGCTGGGGTGGAAGGATCACTGAGGCCCAGCAGGTCGACACTAGGGTGGCCGTGAGCATGCCACTGCACTCCAGCCTGGGTGACAGAGTGAGACTCCAACTCAAAAAAAAAAAAAAAAATCTGTAGAATTTGTTTATTATAATTTAGCTCATCAAAAAGATGTTATTTCACCCACAAAAAAGTTAAAAAAAAAAAAAAAGTAAATTGAAAGCACCATAAGAAAAAAGATTTTTTTTTTTTTACAATGTAACAAAATTTTTAAGAGTAATAGAACTAGAAAATAAAACATAAGTCTCCTGGAAAACAGAATAAAATGGCAAAGTATGAAATAACTAAAAAAATTTTTAATGCAGAGATTTAATTTCGGAGAGCCAATATCCACTTAGTAGTTTCAAAACTAGAGATCAGTGAAGAGGACATGATCAAGAAAATAGCATGAGAAGCATTTTCAGAGCTGAATGACAGCTCCCAGACCGAAAGCATTTACCTAGTGCCTGTGCCATGAAAAAGACCTATACCAAGCCAAGTCACAACGAATTTTCAGAAAGCTACTTATTTATAAAAAAATGGGAAGCAAAATTCTACCAAACACAAAGAGTAATTGCCTGATCTAAAGATTAATCCAATTCCAGATACTAGTATTCTTTAGTTAGTTTATGATACCTGCTATAATGTGAATTAGGTGTGCCCCCAAAATTCATACACTAAATTGATAATATTACATGATAGTATTAAGAGGTAAGGTCTTTGGGAAATGATTAAGTCATGAGGGCTGCACCCTCATGAATGACACTAGTGCTCTCATCCAAAACAGCTCTTAGCAAGCTGCCTTGCCCCTTCTGCCACGTGAGGATGCAGTCAGAAGGTGCCATCTTTGAAGCAGAAAGCAACCCTTACTGGACATCAAATCTGTTGGTGCCTTGATCTCAGATTTCCCAGACTCTAGAACTGTGAGCAATAAATTAACAAGTCTAAGGTATTTTGTTATAGCAGCAAGAGCTGACTGACACAGTATCTTTCCTTCAAAGCATAAAGCTGTATACTTGCCTAAATCAGCAATCTAATGTCCCTTAATTGAGTTGGCCTGTGTGACTTACCATTCACGAAGTTCACTTACAAAGGAAAGGAAATAAGAATGGCATCAGACTTTTAGAAGACAATGGAGCAAAGTCTTCAAAATTTTGAAAAATGATGGTGCTCAGCCTTGAATTCCAAACTTCACTTATTACTCTTCTTGGGAAACAACTGGAAGACGGGCTACAAGTCACTCAAGGGAGTAAAATCAAGGAAGTCGAAAATGTGGGATCTAGGAAAGAAGGAATCCACCATAAAGCAGCAAAAAGTAAAAAATAAATAAATAAATAAATTCCTCAGGATATTTGAAACTCCAAGATGAGACTATTGAGAGAATTAGAGAGCAACGAGTCTACTTTAAAGAAAGAGGGGTGAGGGGCTTTAATGATGCCTGACTAGAGGCATCTGATACTCCCTTCTCCGCCCAGAAGAACCAAAACAGGAAGTAGATAATCACACTTGGAATAGTTAATCTATGAAAGCACAGAGAATAACAGTGAAGAGACAGGAGACACCTAAGGCAAGAAAGGAGAGGGAAGTAAGGCAGTGTGCTCCGCCAGGATCAGCTGGAAGCCTGGAGAGGCTCCCCTGTAGAGGGAAAGAGTAAGTGAGAGACCCTTCCCCGCCACAGGATCTGCATTCCGACCATGGACTCTTGGAATCTTAGCAAAAGGAGACCTGCTCACCCTCATGGGCCCTGAGACTTATAAGGGGCTGTCTGGAGACCATGTGACAGTATTGCTCCGGAGAAGAAGCTCACACTGAATCCCATCGCCTCTTACCCTACCTAAGCAGTTACAGCACGGCGCCATTTTGAAAGCCCATCCCCCACAGACTGCCTTCTGCTCTGAGGTCCAACAGCCCTCACACCTCCCTAGAGCCCATTGACATCCTCCACCTGCAGCCACTTTGCTGGCTGCTGTGCTGGGGCCAAAGCAGGAGCCACTGGCAGCAACCCCATCACTTGCAGCAGCAGGGCCTCTGCACACTTTCACCATGCTGAAGATAAAAGGCAAATCAAAACCACTGTGAGATATCTTAGGCCAGTTAGAATGGCTGTTATTAAAAAGACAAAAAATAACAGGTGATCGTGATGATACAGAGAAAAGAGAACTCATACACTGTTGGTAGGAATGTAAATTAGTACAGCCATTACGGAAAACAGTATGAAGGTTTCTTTTAAAACTAAAAACAGGCCGGGCAGGATAGCTCAACCCTGTAATCCAAGTACTTTGGGAGGCAGAGGTGGAAAGATTGCTTGAGACAAGAGTTCAAGACCAGTCTGGGTAACATAGCAAGACTCTGACACTATAAAAATAAAAACAAAAATTATCTGGGCACATTTGTGCACACCTATAATCTTAGTTACTCAGGAGGCTGAGGCAGAAGATCGCCTGAGCCCAGGGATGTCGAAGCTGCGGTGAGCTGTGATCGTTCCACTGCTCTCCAGCCTGGGCAACAGAGTAAGATCCTGACTCAAAACAAAAACAAAAACCTAAGCCATTGCTTTGCTAAACTCCACATGGCTCTTGGAGTTATGGCCGCCATGTTTCTTGGCTTTGGCCCCCTCTCCTGCCTTGGGGAGGTGAATCTCTCTCTCTCAATTCGCCAGTCCTTTGCTAAGCTATGGTCTGGCCATGTTTTCTTAAGCGTTGGCCCCCTCCCCTACCTTGGGGAGGTGAATCTTCTCTCTTTTCTCTAATTTGTTTTCTAAATAAACCATATTTTTCCAATCTAAAAAACAAACAACTAAAACTAGATCTACCATATGATCCAGCAATCCCACTACTGGGTATTGATCCAAAGGACAGGAAATCAGTATGTCAAAGGGATACCTATACCCCCATGTTTACTGCAGCACTATTCACAATAGTCAAGAAGATATGGAGGCAACCTAAATGTCCATAGACAGACGAATGGATAAAGAAAATGTGATATATGTACACAAAGGGATACTATTCCGTCACTTAAAAGACTAAAATCATGTCATTTACAGAAACATAGATGAATTGGAGATCATTATATTAAGTGAAATAAGTCAGGCACAGAAAGACAAATATCACATGTTCTTATTCGTACAATGAAGCTAAAAAGTTGATCTCATGGAAGTGGAGAGTAGAGTGATAGATGCCAGAGGCTTGGAAAGGTATGTGGGTGGGAGAGGGGATGAAGAGAGGTTGATTAATGGGTACAAACATGTAGTTAGGTAGAAGAAATAAGTCCTAGTTAGTATTCAACAGCAGACTAGGGTGACTACAGTTAGCAACAACATATTATATATTTCAAAAAGCTAGAAGAAAGGATTTGAATTGTTCCCAACACAAAGAAATCATAAGTACTGGAGGTGATAGATGCCCTAAATGCTCTGACTTGATCATTGCACATTCTATGCATGTAACAAAATGTCACATATGCCTCATAAATATGTATAAATATTATATATCAATAAAAAAGGAGTAAGAAGGGACTGCAGAACAATGTTCTCAGGGGGAAATAAAATTAATAGATTATGTAATATGTTAGGCTAGTAAATTTCATTTATTTATTTTTATACAAAGTATGTATCTGACATATCTGATGAGACACTTAAAATTAATAAGTAACAGAAACTAAAAATTGTAAGAGACAATTATTAGCTTTAGATAAAGTATACAAAAAGTGTAATTGCTGCTTCTATGTTGAGCAATATTTTTACAGTCATAATAATGTAAACAGGACAGGCTCAGTGGCTCAGCCTGTAATCCCAGCACTTTGGGAGGCTGAGGTGAGAGGATTGCCTGAGCCCACGGGTTCAAGACCAGCCTGGACAACTTGGCAAGACCTCATCTCTGTAATAAATCAAAAAATTAGCTGGGTGTGGTGGTGCGTGTCTATAGTTTCAGCTACTTGGAAGGCTGAGGCAAAAGGATCGCCCAAGTCCAGCAGGTCAAGGCTTTGGTGGCCGTGAATGTGCCACTGCACTCTAGCCTGGGCGACAGTGTGAGACTACAACTCAAAAAAAGAAAAGAAAAAAGAATGTAAACATATGATGTTTAGAATTTGTTTAAAATAATTGAGGGGGAGGAGAAATATGAGGATAATCAAACATGAATGGAAAAACTGACAATTGTTGAGGCTGGGTCATGAGTATATGGGCAGTCCTTGTATTGTTCTGCCTATTCCTGTTTGTATATGAAAATTTCCATGAGGAAGAGTTACAATTATAACAATTTTATTGTAAATTATCATTTCTGATGTAATAAAATTTGCCTATATTTTCTAGTGATCTTGGACAATGGGGAAAAATTTGACTATATGAGATAGATTTGAGGGGGGCAGAAATATGTATCCGGGGAAATGTATTTAAAATAAACCAAATAATCACTTACCCCATAAATATAAGTGTGTACTTATCATATGAAAACATGAAGATAAATTCAAAAAGAAACTATAGGAAAGATGAAAACTTTTTTTTTTTTTTAATTTGGAGTCTCACTCTGTCACCCAGGCTGGAGTGCCGTAACATGCTCATGGCCACTACAGCCTCAATTTGCTGGGTTCAGTCAATCTTTTCACTCAGCCTTCCAAGTAGCTGAAACTACAGACATATGCCATCACACCCAGCAAATTTTTCTTGATTTATTATAGAGATGAGGTCTCGCCAAGTTGCCCAGGCTGGTCTCGAACTTGTGGGCTCAGGCAATCCTCACACCTCAGCCTCCCAAAGTGCTAGGATTATAGGCGTGAGCCACCGCACAGAGTCTGAAAACTTTTTTAATGAAAAAAAGTAATAATATTGGATTTTTTAATATTATTAAAGTACTATTTTGATAATAATTAACAACTTTCTTCACCTTAAGATATTTTATAATGGTATATGATTTAAAAATATTTTTCCCTTTATTTATGTAATAAAATGAAGAGAATTTGGGGTTGATATTTGAACATTTAAAAAGTTTAATTGGAAATGGTAAGAATTCAGTAGCCTTTTTCATTAGGAGGTTCTGCTGTACATACTGCCCTCTAGTGTCAGCTCATGGGAAAACATCTTTAATTTTGTAAACTGGAAATTTACCTAAATCCTCAAAGACCATATTGTCTCTTCTTCTCGGATTATCTATCCTCTCCATATGATCAGTATCCTATTACTAGGACCCAGAATTCAGGCTAACACTATTAGCTTTATCGTATGTCTTCATTGTGGACTCAAAGTTTTGATGGGAGGGCCTTGGGATCTGGCCATGATTCATGGGGGAATGTGTTCTGAGTTCTAAAAAACTGTTCATTCAGCTGAGGGAAATAACTCATTTGTTTGTCAACAGCCCCTTGAGAGTGCTGTATATGCCCCTGGAATCAAATACAGTGCTGGACAGAAGTCTGACATGATGGATGCCCAAGGGACACTAAGTGAGTCCAGCAATAAATGATTTTAGAACTCGTTTTGTTATTCTTTGGGAAACTGAAGTATTCTTTTAAGTGTGAAGTGCCATATAGGAAAGTGATCACAGTTGCCATTAGTAACTGCTTATGTCAAATTCTCTAATGAACACAGACAAATCAACACAGCTGAAATAATCTAAATCATTCCTGGGGGAGAAAATGGAGAGAGAAACTGGCAAAAGGCCCACCTTGATGCTTTCTATGCCCTCCTGAAAAGAAAAAGGGAACAAGCAAAACAAAACAAAACACCACTGCTTTTCCCCGCACTCCACTTTGCAATGAGAAGAATGTATTTCCTTCTTAAGCATTATTTGCTATTTGATAAAATTACATATTTCTTCCTGCCAAAACTTTGACCCATGTCCAGTTCCAAGATTTTCTTTCTCCGTTATTAGATAACCAAGAGATAGAGTGTGCCGTGAAATTCCCCTTGACTTCAACAGTTTGGGGTTTCCAGAATCATTGCCCCACTTCCCTGAGGCCTGAGCCTCTGGTTCCACAATTGCTTTAATAATCAGGAAGATTAGCTTTTGCAAAGACAGGCTTGCACTGGGGTGTTCAAGTCATGCTACAGTAAATACCAACAGTAAGGGTGGATCTGTTTTCTATTGAGAAGTGCTCTCTTGAAGGATTTCACAAGAATGTTCCTTCTCTGGGAGTTACAGCCAAGGTCAGGATATTTTTCTTTTTTGAGTCTTACAGTGGTGCCCAGGTTGGAGGGCAGTGGCATGATCACGACTCACTGCAGCCTTGGCCTCCTGCTCAGGTAATCCCTTTGCCTCAGCCTCCCGAAGTAGCTGGGACTACAGGCACGCATCATCATGACTGGCTGATTTTGTTGTTGTTGTTGTTGTTGTTGTTGTTGAGACAAGGTCTCGCTATGCTACCCAGGCTGGTCTCAAACTCCTGGAATCAGGCAGACTTCCTGCCATGGCCTCCCAAAGTATTGAGATTACAGGCGAAAGCCACCACACCAGGCCATAGTCAGAAATTCTTTCAGTAGCTCTAAGGTAATTCTAATTTGGGGTCATGGTCTGCAAACAGAGAACCTATTCCCTACACTGATATTCACTTAATACTTTGACCAAAAAACTTCACAGTAAGTTTGTATCTTTCAGTAGAAAATCAAGATTTTAATTCTTGCAATTTTTGACTGTCAAAAACATGACATATAGAACCTGGAGATTTCAAATTTTGAGTCTTTGTTGGCAATCAAATATTATAAACTTCACAGCTTACAATCTAAAATGCAGTATTTATACTGATGGTGCAGTTAATTTCCCATGAGCCCACAAGTCTATAAACAGGGATAACAATTTCTAGTATAAATTTTGAGCCTACCAACATGGCCCACGATTGAAAAGGTTATATTTCTCTTTAGGCACAACAAATATAAAAACAGCAATTACCAAAATGTTTAAGACGACACCAGAGTACATGAGAAAAAACATGGGGTTTTGAGTCAAGGAAGTTAGGGCGAAAAACTTAGTTTAGCCATAATATGATTTGAAGAAAATTACTCCAAATTACCCCCTCAGGGGTCTCTGAGCCACAAACCCTAATCTTTCAAATGTGAAAAATACTGGCTTTACAGGTTTATTCTGTTCCTGTAACACAGAGGCTACTTAGGAAATGTTAGTTTACATCCTACCCTCTTCTTCCCTGTATCCCACTCAACCTTGTTGGTCCCAAATTCCATGCAAGGGATGGAAACATCATCACCTGTTGTGCCAGAAACTTCCTAAACAAGGCTTCCTCCTGCAACAAGAAATTGGCCTCTCTCCCTACTATACTACCTCTGTCTTCATCATTATGGCTCTCGGGTATACTGAGGTAGGATGCCTGCCAACCCTCAAAAGGCCTAGGAAGAAGCTGCCTGCCCGGCCGCAAATGGCTGCACCACTCACAGCTGAGATAAATCCACCTCAGACCCCTCTGCCTAACTCCAGGGAGAAGTTCCTCGCTGGCACTCCATTTCTCTTCTGGATCATCGGTTCTCTTGCTTCTCGGTTTCCACTTCAACGTTCCTCCCTCTCTTCTCCGCTGCTGATTAAACAGCCTGGATTACGTTATGGATTTGCTGACGTAAAAGACAAGCCAGAGTTCTCCACACTGGCAGCTCTCTGCTGCCCCCTCTTGTCACCAAATGAAACAGGTTACTGCTCTTGCCGCAAGAGGCTTCAGGAGGCATGGGTCAGGCACCCTGCTGGGTGTTTGAGACACATCAGTGAGAGAAAGTGGAAAATGCTGCCACTTTCATGGAGCTTACAAGACCGTGGAAAAGGCAGCCATTGGTCAAGTGATCATATAACTAAACGTAATACCAGAAATCAAACGTGTTATGAAACGCTATGAGAGGCCGGGCATGGTGGCTCAGCCTGTAATCCCAGCACTTTGGGAGGCCAAGGCGAGAGGATTGCCTGAGCCTAGGGGTTCAAGACCAGCCTGGGCAACTTGGTGAGACCTCATCTCTACAAAAAATCACAAAAACTAGCCCGCTGTGGTGGTGTGCGTCCATAGTTCCAGCTACTTGGAAATCTGAGGCGGAAGGATCGCCTATGCCCAGCAGGTCAAGGCTGTGGTGGCCGTGAGCGTGCCACTGCACTCCAGCCTAGGAGACAAGAGTGAGACTCCAACTCAAAAAAAAGAAATGCTATGAGAGTCTACAACAGAGAATCTGACCTTGCCAGAGAGATCAAAGACGGCTCCCTGAAGGTGGTGACACAGGCTGAGATTAAAAGATGAGTGGAATAAACAGAATGAAGAGGGAGGAACACTCCAGAGAGAGAAGCAGCTTGGTTTACAAGGTCTAGGGTAGGAGAGGGCGTGTTACTAAGGACCCAAAGAAAATCACTGTAGCCAGAGGAAGGGGGAGGGTGGAGAAAGGGGCAGCAAAAGGGGCTGGATGGACGCAGTGGGTGAATTAGAGGCCACTGTGGTGACCCAGGTAAGAGGTAGTTTAGATTCAAGATGTTAAGGTAGAGCTTGAGAGAAGTGGAGAAATTTGGGGGAAAAAATTTCAGAAAATGTTTTCAGTATTTAGAAACATAATCCAAGGAATGTTATGATGGATTGGAGGGCAAAGGAGAGGAAGGCCATAAGGGCCATTCCTAGTTCGTGACTCGCATAAGCATGTAGACATTGCAGCCACTGTGAGTGGGGAGACGACTGTATGATCCACACTTTGGAAGGCAAGGAAACAAGAGGTTATTCTGCTGTGGGGCCTGGGAGGCAGGTCCAAGTGAAGATGTGAGTGCCTGTGCTGTCTGCACATGGACTGCCTGCCTGGGTCATGGGAAGATTGCCCAGGGGGACTGTTCTCAACTCTGAGCAGCACCCCAAGGGGGGCTTTTTGGAATTTTTCAGGGTGGGGGAAATGGGGGTAGGTGTCTCACAGTAACTTGGGACTACTACTGATATTCATGTGGGGAAGTGGGGGAGGGAAGGGGGGACCAGGCATCTTGCAAAGCCCAGCACGATGCACAGAAAAGAAACATCCCAGCCGGGCTCGGTGGCTCAGCCTGTAGTCCCGCGCCTTGGGAGGCTGAGGTGAGTGGATTGCCTGAGCCCGCGGGTTCGAGACCCACCTGGGCAGGCGAAACCTCATCTCTACAATAAATCAAAAAAATTAGCCGGGCGTGCTAGCACGCGCCTGTAATTCCGGCTACTCGGAAGGCTGAGGCGGAAGGATCGCCGGAGCCC
>CAUYQG010220680.1:0-10124 GCA_963574415.1 Tarsius wallacei
AGTAGGGTGGTAAAAAGAAAACGACTTTTAAGTGTTGACAAGAGCATACAGCAACTGAAATTTTCATCCTCTGTTTGGGGGTATATAATTATGAAGTTAAAAATAGAAATTTCTTATGTTGAACATCAATCTCATGAAACAAGGTACCTGCCATTGTGTTAAGTCATATATATCAAAAGTAGAATTATTTTAATCAGTTGAGAACTAGTCATTCATTTGTAACATTTGGGTGTAATAATATTTGTTCTTCCATTTTACATTACTTTTGTGAAAATTAAACCAGATAATATATATATTTTTTATTTCTGTGATAGATCACTGAGTATGGTGGACTCTAAACCTACCCAAGTTGCTGGAAACTGTCAGAGGGTGGGGGGTGGTATTGGCAGTTGAGGGAAACTGCTAGGGGAGGGAGGGGCATACCTCATCAACAAGGGTACCTGCATAATCAATGTTTGTACACCTAACCCTGAATTGTACCCCACATCTTTATAATTAATTTTTTTTTAATCTAGCTTGCTGGAAAATGCAATTTCAATGTTATTTTTCATTGCATAACATACAGTATGGATATAATAAAATGAATGCTTGTTTGAGAAAGCATAATAATATCTCAAAGTCTGGTTGCAAACTCTGCTCAAGGAAAAGTAGTCATCATTTGACATTGTGTTTGTAGATGAGAATAAGTTGCTTACTAAAAGCAAAATATTATTATTGTGTTTTTATAGCACTTTTTTCCCCCCACTTACTGCTTCATAGGGACAGAAATGCCTCTGTAATCCACATGAAATGATCTTAAAACTTTTTTAGCTTCCTTGACTTTATGAACTTCAATTTAAAATACTTTAGTTTGTTTCTCATTAAGTGCCTTTTTATCTCAGTCATTCTGTTCATCTGAATCTCTACACCACGGCAAATGCTGACGGATTGAGGCTGTCACTGGGCAGAGTGAAAAAAGCCCAGCTGTAGTGGAGTGGAACAAAAACAGGAAGCTGAGTCCAGAGAACCAAGTGTTTGTCTTAGTTTTTTAGTGGATGAAGGATGTTCTATAGGTCCATCTATCTGCATTTTAGTGTCTTCATTACTAAGGCTAAATGATTGAACCTGGTAATCCCAAATGTTCTTTTTAGTTTTTTCTTTATCATCTAGGACAAAAAAATTAATAATAAGCATGCAAATACTGCATTTTCTCTTGTGCCTGATACTTTTTATTTTTTGCTTATGATCTGTAAGACTTAATTTTTATTTAGTGACACAGATCATTATTTGGAGATTTGGCACACATGTAAGAAAGTCATCTCTTTAAGGTAATATGCATTTATTCCACTAATTCTGATATTTTTCATTGACATTGTTTTGTTTTATTTATCTATTAGTCCACAGAACTACTGTTTCATGCATTTTTAAGAAATATTTTTATTGCTTTTCTATGTATTAACAAAACAAGATATAAAGGACTACTGTGTTCATTAAATCTAAGTTGTTATTGACTATATAATATGATATTATATTTTATACACTAAAAATAAAAAAATTGCCAACTATAATTTCTATATCATCTATTTCAAGATCATTACAATTTCAAGGATGCTAAAATATAAAAAAACATTTGCCTTAGAATCAAAGAAATAGCTTTTTGTTAAAACTTATGTCAGCTTAAAGTTATAAGAAATCATTCCAAATTTATGTTATCATTCTTCTTTTAAAATTATCAGTATTTCACTCCTGGTCATGAAATCACTTGAAATGAGTTTTCAAATGTATTATTCAATTAGGTCTCAAAAATGTCATTTAAAAAAATCTACATGGTCATTTCTTTAAAATGCACTCAAGGAAACCCCACAATATGTAGAAGTTTTTAAATGGTCTGATATATGTTAAAGCCTCTGTAATGATATTTTAACCAGTTGCTTCTATTATACGTGTTCTACACAATGTCATGCCCAAATAAATGAGGAACAGGTTTCTAAGAGTTCCTTTTCTGAGAGGCATTGTCTATTATAACAATATGTAAAATCATCAAGATTTAATTCCGGTACAGTCTGAATCAGACCCAGAGATATAAAAAAATTAAAGGACATGCTATTCATAACCCAATCATCCTTAAGATTTTCACTCAATTCTCTATAGACATATGCTTCTAAAATTGCCAACAGATCTTATAACTCTTCCCTTTTATCTCAGCTAATCAATTCTCCTCTGAAATTACTTCCTTTCTTACTCATGGAGGCAACTTAAAAATACTTCTGCCTAAAATTCACTTTCTTCCTATATTTCCTTAGCTAAATGATACACGTTTTAATATTTTACTTCACCCATTCTGTGAAGCTTTTTCTAAAACTTTGTTTTCACAATCAATTTATTATTCATTCTCAAATTACAACATTCATCAAAATATATTACCATTATTTCTTCTAGGTCAATAGTGTTAGTTTTCTATTCTTACTATGTGAAATTATCACAAAAAGTGGTATATAATAACACAACTGTTGTAAAAAGATGAAAAGTCTAGAATGGGTGAGCTGGACTGCCTTCATTCTAGAGCCTCTGGGAAATAATTACTTTCTCCATCTTTTCCAGGTTCTGGAGGCCTCTTGCATTTTGTGACACATTGCTATTCATAAATAAGAACTTTGTTTCTGCTGTCCCATTTCTTTCTGTGACTCTGATCCTTCTGCTTCCCTCTTATTATGACCCTTGTGATTACACTGGGTCCATCTGGATAATGAAGACTATTTTTTGAATCTCAAGACCCTTCAGCACATTTGCAAAGTCTTTTTTTTTTTTTTGCTATGGTAGATATGTTGTGTTAGGTAACATACTAACAGGTTCTGGAGATTAGAATGTGAACACCGTTGTGGGATCATTAATCTACCTATCACACTAACTCTGCGTAATAGACTAAATTGTGCCACCTACACAATATGTTAAAGTTTTATCCCCCAACTTTATTTGGAAATAAGTTATTTTTAAAGGTAACTAAAGCTAAATAAGATGATAAATGTGGGACCCTAATCCAGTAGGACAGTGTCCTTATAAGAAGAGGAAGAAACAACAAGAGCACACACGTGGAAGAAGAGTCATGTGAGAACACAGCCATCTATAAGCCAAGGAGACAGAATTGAAGAGAAACCAAGCCTGCTAACACCTTGATCTTGAACTTCAAGGCGATAAAATTGTGAAAAATAAATTTGTGTTGTTTAAACCACCCACTTGGTGGTATTTGGTTATGGCAGCCTTAGATGACTAATATAATATGCTTCGGTTTTTTTTTTAATTTTAGAATTTAACTTGGTGAGTGTACTAAAAAATAGACTGCAGGCATAAAATTTATAGAAACAAAATCATATTTGCAGAAATATTGTTTTAAAATTTTTTAATGATTTTAGATTGGCATTGAACATTTAATCTAATGCTCAAGTTGGTCATTTAACTTATTTAGTTACTTACGGTTAAACATAATCCTATTTAGCGTAATTATTCATTCAGATTCAGGTTCTTACTCTTCTGTATCCTTTGTAGAATGGCCAGTTCAGTGGGGAAAAACAAAAACAAAAATTTTAATGTCAATAGAAAAACTGTACATTTGGGTCTTGTGACCTTTCTGTGCTCATACCTGTGCTCATATTTCATGGGGTCTGGAACTAGAAATGAGTTGTTTTTCGGAGGAAAGTTTTTAGTGTACTGATCGCATCTGTGGTGGTCTCAAAATAAGGTGTACAAGCAGAGACCATATTTGATTTTACCCAGACTTTCTGACAGGGATGACTTTGAGAGGGCCCGTTTTCCTCTGCTTCTTGTGTGTTTCAGGAAAACAGCACAGCCTCTCAAACAAGCTCAGAGTCTTCTTGCTTGGGGTCAAGGTATTGGGTTCAGCCTGTATCCACCTGAGAGCACTGGAGAACTGTGAAGAGAGGAGAATGTGTCTGCCGTATCTCACCTAGATTTTTCCACCTATTGTCTCTGGATATTAGAGGGACTTCCAACAGTCAGAAATATAGAAGAAAGAAATATTTCCAAGAGATGTTTTTAGAATTGCTCCCACAAATCATGAAAAACAATCTTTCCTCTTCATACCTTCTCCATAAGGCAGTTTGGTGAGCAGTATGCATACTTTCTCTCTCCCCCATCAACTATTCTGCTCTGTAAAAATGACCTCTCTTCACGTTATCTTTCTAACTTGCTACACAGTTTACCTGTTGCAGTGGGCAGGGTTATGGGGGTGAAATGAAAATGAAATTTATGTTTGAATATTCTTTAAGCTGGGGATATATTTACTGAAACTAGCATTTACAGATATTGTGGGATCTTGCACGAGTAGAATGGGGGAGATGCTTATGAGGGAAAAAACAAACTCATCATTCTATTTCATTTGTTTCAAAATAAGTGAATATTTCATTACCAGTGTTTGTGAAATGAATGAATGAGGAATGAATGGATAAATTAAATTCTAGTTATCACAAGTGAATTATAGTAGGGAAAGTTCTAAAATCACCCGCCCAAGGTTTATGTAAAGATCAGCTGCTGAATGGAAGTTTTATTTAAAAAACTAGAGAATCTTGGCCAAGTGGTATGTTACTGTCTTCTTCACTTTCAAGTTTTTGTCTTAAAATTTTGCTTCTTTTATTGGAAAATGTTTTGTTTCTATGCTCTAACTCCCTCAACTTGAGTCAAATAAATATAAAGCAGTATATTTCAGTACACACCAGGTTATTAAAAACTTCTACCAGAACAAAATCAAGTGAACAAAATGCCCCTTCTCATCTTCAGAGCAAAAGCACCGATTTTCAATATTTTGGAATATTTTTATCCCCATATTGCCTCACATGTAATATGTCCAGTGTACCTCCAATTTATCATTTTGAAAAATATTCAGGTTTACTTTTTATTCTTACCCAGTCTGAAATATTAACTGATGTAATCTTTATTTTATTTATTAATAATTTATAATTGTACATCCACAGCTCTATGATTTCATTGCAACCCCATGGCTAGCCATTTGATTCCTATCTACTAATTCTTACATTATAGAAACTTAACTAATATAATAAAAATATATGTTATTTATTTAGTTGGAAGTGCTGTGTGAAAGATGTCATGTAAAGCAAGTATTAAATGTGAACAGAGTAAGATCTATCTATGTCATCAGCTAAAAATTAATATGACATTTTATTTTTTGCTTATTAGAAATGGTTAAAAAAGAAGAAGAAGAAGAAGACTGACATTTCCATGAAGTATGACATAAATTGTAGTATCACTCAAAAAAAGCAATATTTTTCTGGGTCATTTGTTAAGTGCTTTGCATCAACACAATTTAAATGAATCAAAAGGGATCACAGTAACCTTTCCAACTAAGGAAGCACCCCTAAATAGTTTTACTAACACATGTTACTTCAATTTGAAATATTAAATATATCTCTGCTTCACAAGGTGACTTTTTAACTTATTGCTTAGAAGGACGTGTTATGTTTGTATAGAATTTCAGTGAAGTTCTAAATTTTCGGCAAAGCACATATGGGATAAGTTCTAATTTTAAAATGTTATTTTAATCATAGAGGATCTATTTTTAGAGGTTCCATTCAGCTTATTTTCATAAGTCTTAAAATTTAACAGTTCTAAATGATGGAAGCTGAACAAACTAAACATAATATTTAAATAGATAAATTTATAGCTTAATATAAAGAAACTTCATTCTATTCTATGCAATATTTACAATTAATATCAATTTTACTATTTAAGACAAGGAAATTAACATACTGCGAAACAGAACTTGATCAGGAATACACTAATCTTACCTTGATTAAGATCATCAAATGCTTCACCTTGCTTGGTCTTTTTTCTGCCTAAAAACTGCATCCATTTTGCAGTACAACATTCTGACTGGGAAACTGTTATTTTTAAAATAGTTCTGAAAGTCCCAAGATATATCAAATACCTAGAAACTATGAACTCTCAGGATAGACTGAAAGGAAAAAACCCATTACTTTTACACACACACACACACACACACACACACAAAATTTTGAAAGCTAACAGGACATCAAGATATTTAAGATTTCATGTAATGACTTAAGTGATCATGGACAGTTCATTTGCTATTCATCATCTCAAGGATAGATGCTCCAGACATATAAATCAGTGCAAATTCAAACACCTGAAGTTTAAAAACAGTGTGTTATTAGATGATTTAAGGCAAATTCAAAATGTTTTTTAAAATATTAAGCAAATACTTATGAAAATTACTTTTTATGATATATTGAATATGATAAAGATTTAACAAGATAGTGCTTTTCCTTACAGTTCACATTGTAGAATTAGAAAGTGGACCAAACTCCTAAGAAAGACTTCAACTATTTCCATGCAATGAACTTTACAACTTTGGGATTATTTTTAATATTTTTAAATATTTTCTGTGTGTTAATCATTTTTGACTTTGTGATTTTTATGCAGTGAATTCTTTAGATCAGTACATGCCAGTGTAACTCTCTCCCTCTCTGTTTCTCTCTCTCTCTTTCTCTCTTTCTCTCTCTGTATCTCTTTATCTCCCTTTCCCCAGTCTTTATCACCTTCTCTCTTTCTCTCTCCCTCCCTTTCTCTCTCTCTCTCTCTCTTTCTCTCTCTGTCTCTCTCTCGTGTGCTCTCTCTCTCTCTCTCTCTATATATATATATATATTACATATATATGCACCATATATACACACCATATATATAAAAATGCTATATGTATACAATACACACACACAGGTCTGCTCAAATAAGTTAATGTATCCATATGTTCACATGTGTGACTCAGATTCTGGGTGGTTATTTCAACCTTAAAATTCAGGCGGTGGCTGAATGATTATACTAGACTAGCTCTCTTATTATAAAGAACCATTAAACCAGAAAAGAAAAGAAAATTCAGATGGAATAAAAAATAAATTTTAAAGAAGTCTGCTAACCATAATAGAAAGGCAGAAACTTACAACATAGCAGGACATTACAGTTCTTGTATGTATTTAGAAGGGGCAGAGTCACTGAGAAAGCCTCAAAACCATGACTTGGTGACATAACCTTAGCCTATGGTTGAGGATGGAAGAGGATAACAAAATATTCCATCACAGCACCACACCCCCAGGCTAGCAAGTAGACACAGCAAGTGCACAACAGCAGTTTATTGTTCAGGGCAGGGACACGAGCTTAAAGAATTAACTCCCTGAGGCACAGAATCACCTGGATAACCTATAGCAGAGAGAAAAATAGAAACTTTCATCCAAACATAGGATAATCCAGTCTCACTATAAACATGAAGCCAAGTGAGGAATTTCAAGTCAGTTGTATAATGATTTAATAATACAAGGGAGGGGCAATAAAAACCAGAACTATCTTTTGGAGGGCCGGCCTCTTGCAGTACATACAGAATTTGTTCCTCTAGAGCAAATGGTCACTCAGTTTTCATCTGGTTGTTTTGAGAAGGTTGTGTCACTATTTGTGGAAGAAACGTCCTGAGTTGTGGCAAACAAGTGATTGGTTAACCCACCATGACAATGCATCTGCCCAAACCGAGCTGAGTGTTCAGCAGTTTTTGACCACAAACTGCATGACCCCTGTACCTCACCCTCCCTATTCCCCTGATCTCGTCTGTGAGACTTTTGTTTGTTTGTTTGTTTCACTGGATGAAAGAAAAAGCCCTTAGTTTTGCCATGTGGAAGATGTAAAACAAAATACAAAAAAAAAAAAAAAATTGGCAGAAGTATTAAAAGACATCAAAATTAGTGAATTCCACTGGTCTAAGTAGTGGAAAAAGCATCCTGATAGGTGTATTGTATCAAATTGAAAGTATTTTGAAGGTGATTGAAGTTTAAAAATGTAAGAATAAACACACAATTTTGTATAAATAAATTATGTTTTGGAAGGTGTCCTCTTGTAGCAAGAAAAAAAAAGCTTCATTCTTGACTGCACAAAATTTCCACACTAATTTTATAGCAAAAGAAGAAGTGTGCTTATTTTGAGGCATGCTTTCTTTTTCTCCATGTGACATACAACTGTCATATGAAAATTATGAAACAGAGTAAGAAATAACAACAAGAAAGAGAAAGTTGATGAGAAATCTATAAAAGCAACCTCAGATATAACAAAGGCTTAGGAATTTTCAGACAAGGAATTTGAAATGCCATGACTAATGCATCAAAGACTACCAGGATGCAAAAACAGATGGGAAATATCAGCAAAGTAATGGAAACTATAAAAATTACATGCCAGAAAATTTTGAACATAATGGTAGCAGAGATGAAGAATGACTTCAATGAGATTATCTGTAGATTTGAAAATCTTAAGTGAATTTAAACATGAGTGAATAGTATACAAACTGAACACAGAGAAAAATCACAAAGCAAAGAGCATAAAAGAATTCCATGAAAATATCAATATGTCTAAAGTATATAAAAATGGGATCTTAAATTGATATGGAGATGCCAGGGATAAATAAATATTTGAAAAGACATTGGTCAAGAATTTTCCAAAAAATAATGAAGTGTGACTGGGCACTGTGGCTCATGCCTGTAATCTCAGCACTTTGGGAGGTGGAGGCAAGAGGATTGTCTGAGCCCAGGTGTTCAAGACCAGCCTGCACAACATGGCAAGACCTCATCTCTACAATAAAAAAGAAAACTTAGCTAGGCATGGTGGCGCACGACTCTAGTTCAGCTGCTTGGAAGTCTGAGAAGGAAGGATTGCCTGAGCCCAGCAAGTCGAGGCTGCAATGACTGTGAGCATGCCACTGCACTCCACTCTGGGCAACAGAGTGAGACTCCAACTCAAATAAATAAATAAACAAACAAATAAGTAAGCAGTAAATGTGTTAGGCATCAGATCTAAGAAGTTCAGAACACACAAAGTTAAATACTAACAAGGAAACAATAACAACACGGAGAGACATATTACTTTCAACCTGCTGGATTTCAGTGATAAGGAGAAAATCTTGAAGGATAACAGAGGAGAAAAAGATAAAATGCATATACTAGAATGCCGACAAAAATATGAGTAGATTTTTTTTTGTCAGAAACCGTAAGGCAAGAAGAAAATGGAATTATATTGTTAAAGTGCTGCAAAAAAAGAACAAACTAGAATTTTTTTTACAGAAGAAATATACTTCAAAAATAAATGGTCTGTTTCTCTGATAAACAAAATTTGAAAGAAGCTATTTTCAGAATAAATTATCTAAAGTGAGTTCACTAGTCAGAATACTAGATACTAAAGAGAAACTAGATCTATACAAAGAAATGAACACTGAAATGGTATAATTCATATAAATATAAAAATTCACTTCTATACTTAATGGTTCTCGAGATAATCATCTCTCTAAAGCAACAATATCATATGTATTTACCACATGTAAAAATACAGTGTATTACAAAATGAACACAAATTATAGGAGATAAGAATCGGAAGTATCTTATTAGAAGGTTCTTACACCATGCATAAAAGCACATAATATTATTTAAAGGTAGATTGTGATTAGTCAATGATGACTTTTGTAAACTCCAGGATGGCAACTAATATGTCTTTTAAAAGACATAAAATACAGCAATAGAGAATTTTTAAAAATACAAGTTTCTGCATGTCATTTTCAACACAGAACTGGAGTGCGTGTGTGTTAAGCCATTTATTCTTTTTCTTTCAAGAAGAAATGCATAGAGAGCTTAGGTAATGAACATTTTTGGAATAAGTCAGATCTCTGAAGAAAAGAATGGAAAGAGAAGATAGTACGAGTATTTAGTGTTTATTCTAGTGTGTGTGTGCATGTGTGAGTGTGTGTGTGTGTGTGTGAGAGAGAGAGAGAGAGAGAGAGAGAGAGAGAGTGGAGTATCGAAATAAGAAGAAAAAGCAAAAGAAAAGTCAAGAGAAAAAGCATACAGAAAAACTGAACGACGATAGGCCAGGGGAACATTTAAGAAATGAAACACTTTTTTTCCTTTTTTGTTTCTCTTGGCGCTGGAAGCTAGAGCTCCTCCCGGGGGGGGGGGGGGGGGGGGGGGGGCGCACCCCACGCCCCCCCCCCCGACCAGGAAAGTTTAAAAAAAGTGGAGGGTGTAAATAAAACAACCCCCCACCCAGCCCCACCCACCACACCCAGCACGAGGCTG